>CM038797.1:16088031-16235169 GCA_021764765.1 Vicia sativa
GCTCGCGTTGGTCCACATCTGTGCCTTGCACTCCCTCGTTCTTGACACTTCCTTGAGGAGAGCTCTGTCAAGCTAACCCACCCCAGGACACCTTTGTAGCGTCGGCCCATGTTGAAGACCAACCTTCTGCTTTACATTGATGAGCTTCTTGGATCCTCTTGGCCTTGGACCAAGCTAGTGAACATCTCTTTGGCCGGGCATTACGAGGCACGAAGATCTTTTGATAGGCATTCAGGCATTTCCTTTCTAAAATAAATAGCGAGCAAATGAGAAAACCAATCTGATGTACATGATGCAAATGTTATGCTATGATATGCAATGTTTATGCGAATGCAATGCAATGTTTTCAAGGACCTAAAGATTTAAATTTGTTAAACAAGATGAACAAACATTTATTAGTTCTCTTTTTATTCTTTTTCTTTTTAAGTACAAGAGATAGTTCAAAAGCAATAAAATCCCAAAGCTCTAAGTCTCCATGGCTTCCTCTTGGTGCCTAGGTTGGCGTTGATGTTTTAGCTCCTCGTCAAGTAGCTTGGTCGACTCTAGCACTTTCTTCTCGCTTGCGTAGCGAGCTTCAAGGTATCCCTCTCTTCTTTAAAATTTGAATCAGGATCTCTTCAAGTCTTCAAAATCGGTGGGATGTCGGGATGGACAGCGATTATAAGATGCGACGTCACTATAACAGCGGGTTCCAATTCTTGGTAAAGCAGTGAATGGCATCATGAAGTTTTGAGCTCGAGCTGTACCCATTTGAGGTAAGGTTCCCAAGGAATGAGTTACGGTTCCCAAAGTCTTAGTATCGATCTTCTTTACCATGCCCGTGTATGAACCTTCTTGGTAATTACGGAGATCGTGATTGTAATCGAACACGATATCTTGGAGCATATCATGAGGACCATCTCTTGAGCAAAACCAAAGCGGCGTAGAGCTAGAGAAGGGTTGTAAGTAATACCTCCCTTATACCATGGAGTGGTACATTAGGAATTCTCCACAACCTTTCAATGAAGGTGAAGTCCTTTTGAGGAGAAAATACTCAACGGATATCACGATGAGAGGTAGTGACATTAATCTTTGAGACCACTTCACCTTGTTGGTTCTTCAAAGCGATGGAGGAAGGTGCGAAATAAACCACAGAGAAATAGCAGTATGCAACACATGAGAGTTCCTTGTCTTTTGATAGTCTACAGTGTGGAAGAATGTAGGATGTCTCAGTAAGGTAGGCGCAGGGATTCTGGGTGAGGAATAGCTTGGATGGCGTTGACATCTATGAATTGATACGAGTTAGGAAATAGAACAAACCATAGATTAGCAAGGCCCTGATGTCTTCAATACATGGAAACTCATAACTTTGAGAATTCTAAGGGCTTTCTTAATTAGAAACTTGGAAAGTAAACCCTTAACTCCACTTCTTGTTTCCCCGATTGGCTTGATATCGGCGCTTAAGATGTAAGCTGATGCAATGTCTTCGGTAGGAACCTTTTCTAGACCCGTGGTGGCATTTGGTCAAGAATAGGTATCCCCAGTAACAGAACTCTTCAGGTAGGAACTAGCGATAGTCTAGGAATGTAAAGCATGGTGTTTCGGATCGAAGCTGAGATAGGACATACATCATATCTTCTTCAAAACCGGAGATAACCAAGTCAAGTAGATAACCATGTCTTTTGATGAACTGGGCATGATCGAAAATCTCTGAAACCAATTCTTTGAGCTGAGAAGGTTGATTCGGATAGTCTTTCTAGAAGCCATAATACCCTACAAAACAGAGCAAAAATAAATCCCTAGGTCCTTGAAATAGTTAGCTATGATATGCAATGTGTAACACGGTGAACTGACTTTGTGGATTTTTGTATACATGAAGTATGCGGATAGAGAGTCGCCAGAGCTTTTTTTTATCAATTAAGGGAAGGTAAAGTACGAGAAAAAGACCTTCGTTAGATTACGAGTAAGGGAGAAGGTTATGAAAAGGAAGGTATTAGCACCCTTTCCATCCGTGGTTATCTACAGAACTGGTACTCTTAGATCACTTTAAAATGTGCTTTCATGTGTGTTTGACAAAATGTTTTGAAAAGGCATTTCGCTTGACTTTGTAATGATTCATGTAGGAATGTATACAAAGTGTTTGGAAATATTTTGTTTTGAAAGAGTTTGAACTTTGACAAAAGTGTGAGTGTGAAAAGTATTTTGATAGAGCAAGCAACTAAAGTCTTATTACCTACTGAATTGGTGCGTTTTCGTGTTATTTCGTTCCTTTAGAATAGCGTATCCATACCATTAGTTGGTAGGTAACTCCATTAGTTGGATGTAAGCGGGACATTCGAAGGGACATCGGATGGTCATAGAAGGCAACTTGTAGGAGTATCCTAGCATTCGAAGGGACTATCATCATTTTTTAAATGGCGACAATCGAGGTCAAATATCATGTATTCGTAGGCGACATCGTGGGTCTTATGATCTTTGTAGAAGGGACTATGATGATTTGTTTGAAAACGGTGCTAGAATACCTCTACGTTCGAGGGACATGACCATTTGAATTCGTAAAGGCAACGAGAGATTACCCTAAGGGTGCATGTGTGAAAAGAGTGTGTTGATTTGGATATTTTATCTTGTGTTTAGAGTGAGCTATGTTCAATTTTTTCTTGCCATACACGCCTAATTACTAGCAATTTAAACTTGCGGAAAATAAAAACCTAATTTAAACTATTACATCCCATGAGCAGCAATTACATTATTGGTAAAAAAGCGATTAAAAGCCAAATGCGAAGCGAATAACTTTGTGAAAGATAAGAAAATCGAAATCGATGAAATCGAATAAGAGAAAAATATTAGTAAAATGCAATTTTTGAATGAGAAAAATATGACATATTTGGAAATAACATAAATATGCTAAAATAATTTTTGGGATTTTGGATGCATTTAATAATTAAAACTAATTAAAGTGATTTAAATGATAAATTATGAATAAAATAAATATGCATAAATTGTATTTTTAATTTTATAAATTAAATAAGTATTTTAAAATAAATGCAAAAGGAAAAAATATTTTGATGATGATTTTAATGCATGAAATAAAAATATGAAAAGAATTAAAATTGATGCAAAATATTAAAAAATTAGAAAATAGAAAAATATGAAAAATTGAGGTTGTAAAAAGAACACAAATCGGTCGAGGCATGGGTTGAGAGGACACGGAGGCATCTTAAGCAGACAGCGTCTTAACCACTGGACCAAGTGGTTTGGTGTTGGGAAGCGGTCGATAGCATATGAATGGCGCATCACGGGAATATTTGAAATCACAGTCATTCGCGTGGACCCCATGGAGCGAGGAAGCAGATCGGGAGCACCATCGTGCCCGCAACCTCCTCGTCGGTCAAGGCAGGTCAGGCCAGCAGGGCCACAGCTCGGGTCAGTCTTCTCGACCGTGTGATTCTTGATCTGCAAAATCGAAATAAAGGAAGAAGGACCTTGTCCCCCTAAATCGGCCATGGAGATCCAATGGTGATGTTATTTTTTAGGCAAGCAAACGCCTGGCTGGTTGAAGAAGAACGACTTGAAACCCTAAACATGGCAAACCATGATTCTTCGTTCACCTCTCGACGATTTCGGATCGATCAAGTAGAACCTCATGAACACATTGAACCATTAAAGCGATTAAAATCATGAATAGTAAAATTCAATTTCAAGAAAAATTCAAATGTATGAATGTATATGCACGATTTGGCTTGCTTTGATCGATATGATGATGCATTCTTACTCGAAGCTTACCCAGGCACGTTTGGATGGTGGAAGAGGTGGAAAACAAAATTAATTTTCAGTTGAAAATTTTTGTAAAGAATTTGGGTTGTTGTAAAGCTAGGTTTCGTTTCCTTGGTTTTATACTGTAATGCTTGGTATTTATAGAAGAGATTTGAGGTGCAAAGAAGTGAAAAAAGATATGATATTCAATGCAAAATTTTTCTCATTCAAATAAAATCAAATTTCCTTGAAAATTTGATTTTTTCTTCATATGCATGCTATCACGAAATTGGTATGCTTGGTGTAGGCTATCTTGGACCTCAAGTAAGATAAAAAATCAACCCATTTGAAAAATATCTTATTTTCATATTTTATATAATTTAATTTTGAATTAAATGGTTTAAAATTCAAAAATAAATTAAAATAGAAAATTACCATTAACATTTATGGGTCACAAATAATGTCATGAACAAGTTTGGATCAAAGATTATAGCCCGTTTGGAAAATTTGCATTTTGACCAAAATGTCCTTTTGTCTGATTGTCCAAAATTGCCCAACTTGAATAGTGTATCTTGCTCAATTTTCCACATTTTGAGTGTTCTTGGACTTTTGGAAAGCTCTAAGGTCCTCTAACCAACCTTTTTGGTCTCATCTCAATTGGAGTTTCCATGCTCAATATATCTTCAAAAAAAATTGACTTTTGTTGACTTTGAAAATGACACTTTGTAATGTTTTGGGCCATACCTCTCAAATGAAGCATTTTTGGACATTCTTGTGAGACATGAAGTTGTAGAGAATTGAATTTCCTTCAAAACAAGAGGTGGTGGAAAAATTTACGAGAAAGTATGAGAAAGTTATGATCGGTCAAAGTTGATTGACTTTTCACTAGAAACCACTAATTTAGAAAGTTTGACTTTTGAGCAAATCTTGAGTTTTCTTGATGAATCATGATCAACCCTTGATCAAATGATGAATGTAACTTCAAAATAGGGATGTTGACCAAAAATTATGAAGTTTGGTATGTTGACCACAGATTGACTTTTGTCAATCTGTTGATTTTCGACCATCGACGATTATGCGAGGCAATCTTGACTTGTAGGCTTGAAACTTGACATGGAGAATCTTTGAAGCATATGAGGAGGCATGATGAACATTGGGATGTTGGAAGTCCATCTGGATCGAGAATTGCCAAACCCTAGTTTGGGTTGATTGTCTAGGAGAGTTTGTCGATCGACTCTTGAGGAATCCTTGAGTATGGATGTATGAAATATCTTGAGAAGATGGAGGAAAATTTTGGGGTATGGCACTTCCTGTTCAATCTTCTTGTCTTTGGAAGGTTAGATTGACACGCATCTTTACGTGACACGAGGTGAAGATGATTGAACACTCAGCTCTGAAATTTGCACTTTCGTTGTTGGGCGATGATGCGAGAATGGGCTTCACGGATGCCATTTGGAGAAAGTGGAGACTTATTTGGGGATGAGTCGTATATTAGACTCGAGGTTGTTGATAGGAGGAGATAAAGTCGGAGATGGGCTTGAGATGCCATCTGGGAAGGTTGATCTTGGGGAGTGGCCGTGCCACAAGCTCTGTGATCGTTCTGGAAGGTGCATAGAGATGGGCTTAAGATGCCATCAGGAGGGGTAAATACGTTAGACTTATGCTCATATTTGAATGAAGTTATTGATTTGTATTGATTTTTAACCAAATATGTAGCATTCGAAAGTGGAGAAATGTTGATAAGTAGTGGGAGATGGGCTTAAGATGCCATCGAGAACGGCTGATCGTCACCTTGAGACTACGTAGTTCTTGTTGATAATAAGAAGGATTCGAGAATAGATCTTCGTCTTTGATTACTCGAGGATAGTAATTTGGCAAAGTGGATATATCGTCCTATTGTGCATCGGTATTGATCCACTTGCTGTTATCGGAGGATAACTTGTGATCGTTCGGATAGGGTTTCTCGTCGGCCGGTATTAATCCACGGACGTTGTCCGGAGGACAACGAGGGTGGTCGTTCGAGATAGTTTTCCGTCGAGATTTGGGGAGGCAATCACGGACCAGGTGTCGGAGGACAACTAGGGAGTGATCTTTCGGATAGTTTTCCGTCGAGATTCGGGGCTTAATCCTAGACACCTTGCGTCGAAGTGATTTTCACTGTTTTGGAAAAAAAAAGAAACTTTGATAGAATATTTGTTAGTCTTATGCAAAGTATGATGCATGACAATGTATGAATGACATATGCATGAATTATGACTTTATGAGTAATGTATGAATGATAGATGTTGTGGTATTTCAAAACATATCCATCTTGAAGAAGATCGGATGTTAGCAAGGATTCGACTTACATTTGGGGATGGAGATCACGAGAAGAAAAGAACGATCTCTCCGTGCCTATCGAGAAGTCTTGGGCCTAGATATTGATGAGGAAGGTAGAGATTGAGAAACTCGTTGTTGGAGATCTCATACATAGACCTATTTGGAGAGCACAGGGAGGCAATCTGTTGGGGATCTTGTATGTGGATCTGTTGGGAAAAAATTAGGAGGCGCTCTTGAGGGATTTTGAGTGTATATCTCATTTGGAGGCGTTTGATGGTTTTTGGGAGACGGGTTGGGGCGTTGGAATCTCGACTAGGGAATAGAAGATGTAGATTTTCTCGGTTACTCTCGACCAAGTCTCAAGTCTGGATACATTCTGCTTGGAGAAAGGAATTGTTGAGAGATATTCTCACGATGATAAATACCTCATTGAGGGATGAAGTGTTCTTGCTTGGGCTGATGTTGCTCAGTTGAGTGGAATCCTTTGTTAGGGGACTAGCATATACTCATTTGGGGAGGTTTGTTGTGAGTGACATTCTTTGGGAGATTATGTTATGGAGAATGTTTTGGTGACCTTGTTGTCATCTCAATTCACAGGGCATGTTAATTACTTTTGTTAGTTCACTTTTTGTATGTTTGTGATTAGATTCTTATTGTCAAATCGTATAGTCATTCAAAGCGTTGGACTTATTACAAGCGACGATAGTAAAATTGCAAAGAAAGGATACGTATTTATTTGGAAGGTGGCGTATGGCCAGTGGTTTATACACAGAAAGTAAAAGCTATCAGGAAGCAATCTCGTTAAGTTCCAACTATGCTAGTACTCATATATTTCAAATCTATCTCATCTCCTTGCACATCGTTGAAAGTGGGTGAATTGATCTTAGCCATTTGAATCTTGAATCTGCGATAGTAGTGCAGGCGGGTGATCACGGAAGAGACATTAAATGCGCTTAAATCCTAACTTTTGCCTAGACCGCCCTTTCGGGTTTTAGATCTCTAGGGATACCCTTGCCCAGCCGCCTTTTCGGGTTTCGACTTGCAGTGTACATGTTTTGTATATATCCTTAACTTTTGAACCTTTTTGGTTCGCGGGGATACTCCTTATTTTGCCTAGGTCGATCGACCTAGCGGGTCTCATTATCGTTAGTATTTTTGACTATATACTGCGTTCACGAGTGTGGAACTCTTCACCATCCATGGTGCTAAGTATCATAGCTCATGGGAAAACAACATCTTGACTACAAATGGTCCCTCATGGGTGGGAGTCCATTTGCCCACAGGATCACCTTGTGGAAGAATGATGCGCTTGACTACTAGATCACCGACTTGGTAGACCCGGTGCTTGACCTTCTTGTTAAATGCTCGATCATTTGTTTACGATAGATCATCCATGGCGGATAGATCTGATCGTTCTCATCAATCAAATTAATCTGGTCAGGCGAGTTTAGACAATCGTCTTCGCCTAACTTTCTGCGTCTGGAGGACTACGGTTGAGGTATCCCGAACCTCGATGGGTAGGGCGCTTCCATACCGTACACAAGAGAGGGGTTGCCCTGTTGATGTCCGTCTTGTGGTGCGATAACCATGAAGAGCAAATGGTAACATCTCATACCAATCCTTGTAAGTCACTTGTCATCTTACGTATAATCTTCTTAATGTTCTTGTTGGCGGCTTCCGCTGCGCCATTCATCTTAGGCCGATATGGAGAAGAATTGTGATGCTTGATCTTGAGCTGCGTGCGAGTTCGTGATCATCTTATTGTTGAGATTGGAGCCATTATACGTGATAATCCCGGGAGTGCCATATCGACGGATAAGATTATGCTTGATAAATCGAGCCTGACATTCTTAGTATGATGCGAGCAGGCTGCTTCTACCCACTTGGTAAAGTAGTCAATTGCCACAAGATGAAGCGATGTCCATTGGAAGGTGTGAGCAGTTTCTCGATCATGTCAATGCCCACATTGCGAAGGCGGTACATTAGAACATTCAGTCTTTGGAACGTGCACTTTGTCGGCCTCGTCGGCACTTGTGACAAGATCGATAGCGGTGACAATCGACTTCCATGGTGGACAATAGTAACTGTTCTCAAAACCTTCTGTGGTGTGTCCTTTGGAGTGGTACCAAACGCACCTTCGTGTAACTCTTCCATGATGCGTATTCTTTGTTTTCGATCTACAGGTAGATAGCACAAATCGTGGTTGCGCTTGTATAAGATGTCGTTGCTTAGGAAGAATTTGGAAGCAAATCTTCTCAAGAACTTCTGATCGTTGCCAGATGCCCCTGCGGGATATTCCTGAGTCTCAAGATACCTCTTCACGTCATAGTACCAAGGTTTCTCTTACGTATCAAGCTCATAACAATATCTTTGGTTCGTCAAACTTCTCAATGATGATCTAGGGAGCCTCGTTGTCCCATCTGACCTTGAACATAGATGACATAGTAGCTAATGCGTCTGCCAACTGATTCTCTTCTCGTGGAATATGATTAAAAGTAATCTCTTGATAGGGGATCAAACTCGGAAAATGCTCTCGTCTGAATGAGGTTCGGATGCCGTATCCTCGCCCTTATCATTGATCACCAAGTGAGTCTCCATACACTTGCAAGAATTTGATTCTTAAGTCAATAGCGACTTTAATACCCATAATGCGCTTCATATTGGCCATGTTGTTAGTGCAATTGAAACATAATCTGGCGGTGAAAGGCGTATGTCACTTTGTGGGGATGTAATGATGGTAATGCCATTGCCAAGTGCGTTGAGGCTCCATCAAAGACCATGGTCCATCGGGATCCTTGTTCGGGTCCTTAAATGCGGGCACAGGTTCTTGTCTGTAACTAGCAAAACATCTTAAATGAAATTCAAGCTGCATAGATTGATAGTCATCTGCGGCTTGATGAGCCAAATGATCGGCTACTACACTTCCTTTGATCGCTTTAAAGTGTATTGGATGTCGTATTCGGTTAAGATCATTTGCCATATTGCTATTCTTAGGAGAGCTGGTTTCTCAAATATGTATTTTATCGGATCCATCTTGAAATCAACAAGGTAGTGTGAGTCAACATATCTTGTCTTAGTCGTGAGCAGCGAGCCAAGCGTTGCAAGTTTTCATTTGTGAGTATCTTGTTTCCGAATCGGTAAACTTTTGCTAAGGTAGTATATTGCATGCTCTTTTCGGAGACCGTCATGTTGCCCAACACACACCCCATTGAATTCTCTACTTTTGTCAGTACATGATAAGAGGTCTTCCTTGAGGCGGCATCGGGATAGGAGGATTACGTAGGTACTCCTTGATTTTGTCAAAGCGATCGGCAATCGTGTTTGCATTCCACTACTTGATCTTTCTTTAGTAACTTGAAGATTGGCTCACAATCGCGATTAAGTGTGCAATGATACGGCAATGTAGTTCAATCGGCCAAGAAACCTCGACTTCCTTCTCGGTCGGGGGTGGCATCTATGAATAGCTTTAACCTTAGCGAGGTCACTTCAATACCTTTTCATTGACGAACCACAGGAGTTTATCGGATCGACTCCAAGTGCACTTGTTGGGATTGAGTCTCGATCTGTACCCTGACCTATCAAACAATTTTACGTGAATGATCAAGATGTTCTTCTTGATGCGTGATCGAGCTATCATGTAAATCGTAGACCTCTATCTCGTGATGAATCATGTCATGAAATAATGTCACCATAACGCGATAAGTGGCGCTGCGTTCTTCGGTCAAGGCAGCATAACCTTATAGCGAGAAAGTGCCCAGCATGTAACAAAGTAGTCTTCTCCATGTCTTGAGGCCATTTTGATATGATTATGTAGGAAAACCATCCATGAAGGAGAAAACCTTATCTTTGGCGGTGTTGTCAACGAACATCAATATGAGGAAGTGGAAATCATCTTTCGGACTCGCTTTATTCGGATCTCATAGTCCACACATTCGTACCTTGCCATCCTTAGATCACGAACCACATTGCAACCATTGTGGATAGTATGACTAAGGAAGCCGGCGTTGTTGTTTCATAACCTGCTTTGATTTTCTCGACATCTCGGGACGTCGGCCAACCTACATTTCAGGGGAGAAAACCTTCTTTTATCGGAATCGATTGTACCACAATATCAATGTCTAAACCAGCATGTCTTATTGTACCAACAAAACCTCAACATAGTCTCGTAGCATTTGAACCAATCTTTCTACGACCTTTGTTCTCAAGACCGCTATCTTGATCTCTTTTACATCTTAATCGGTACCCAAATTCACAACCTCGACTTGCTCTTGATGTGGGTACATACTCTTCTTCTTCTTGTTGTAGCGATCTGGCAAGTTCTCCACAGCCTTCACAATCTTCCTCACTTCGTCTTGACTTGTAGATCGGATTATCGAAGTCATATTTAGCAATAGCATTTGTTATTAACGAGTTTGGAGTGATTAGCGATGTACGTGGGTGTGTGTAAGAAACACATAGCTTTTGGAGGGTGATAAAGTAAAGAAAGAAACAAACAATTGAATGCAAAAGTCCATGAATTTATTGAATGAAAATCATAAGCAGACGGATAATAACCCTATGAAGCGAGCCATGATGCCGGGCAAGGTGTATCTGATTGAAATGACTTTTTAGTGTTTTGTATACATAAATGTGCGGATAGCAAGTCAGCAAAGGTAAGGGAAAGGTTATGAAAAGGGAAGGTATTAGCACCCCTTTCCATCAAGTAGTTATCTCGGGGCTCTTAGTTGCTCTTAGATCACTTAAAAATTGTGCTTTACGTGTGTTTGACAAAATGTTTTGAAAAGGCATTTCGCTTTGACTTTGTAATGATTCATGGAATGTATACAAAGTGTTAGGAAATGTTTCGTTTTGAAAAGAGTTTGAACTTTGACAAAAGTGTGAGGTGTGAAAAGTATTTGATCAGCAATGACTAAAAGTCTTATTACCTACTCAAAATTAGTCGTTTCGTGTTGTTTTTCGTTCCTTTAGAATGGCGCTATCCATACCATTAGTTGGTAGGTAACATTTGTTGGATGTAAGCGGGACATTGAAGGACATCGTATGGTCGCGAAACTTGGGAAGTATCTATGCATTCGAAGGACTATCATCATTTTTCGTAGCGACAATCGAGGTCAAGATCTTGTATTCGGGCGACATCGTGGGTCTTATGATCTTTGTATCGAAGGACTATGATGATTTGTTTTGAAAACACGGTGCTAGAATACCTCTACGTTCGAGGACATGACCGATTGAATTCGTAAAGGCAACGAGAGAGAATTACCTAAAGGGTGCATGTGTGAAAAAAGTGTGTCGATTCGGATATTTTATCTTTGAAAATTAGTGGGCTATGTTCATTATTATCTTGCCATACCGCCTAGTTACTAGCAATTTTGGAGTGCGGAAATTAAAATGCGGAATGTAAATGCGGAAAGATAAATGTCTATGCTATTACATGGCTTTGGGATACATAATTTAAACTTGCGGAAAATAAAACCTAATTTAAACTATTACATCCATGAACAGTTACATAATTGGAAAAAATAAAGCGATAAAGAAAAATAAATGCAAGCAGGATAACTTTGTAAAGAATGAAAATCGGAAAAATCGAGATGAATCGAATAAGAGAAAAATGTTAGAAAAATGCAAGTTTTGAATGAGAAAAATATGACATCTTTGGAAATAACATAAATATGCTAAAATAATTTTTTGGGATTTTTTGATTGCAATTTAATAATTAAAAACTAATTAAAAGTGATTTAAATGCAAAAATATGAATAAAATAAAATATGCATGCAAAATTCTATTTTAAATTTATAAATTAAATAAGTATTTTACGAAAATAAATGCAAAAGGAAAAAATATTTTGGTGATTTTTAATGCATGAAATAAAAATATGAAAAAATTAAATTTGCATGGAAATATTAAATAAATAAGAAAAAATAGAAAAGTTTGTAAAAGGAGGAAAAACCAAATGGTCACAGGAGAATCGAACCGGGACCTTTTCCACCAGTCTTGCATTGGCCCGGGCGGTAGCGTTCTTGTGTGGAGATCGGAGTGAGTGGATTACAGGTGTCGCTCCCCAGGCGCCTCGTCTTGGCGCCAACGATCGTCTTCTTCGTTTGAATTTTCAAAAGCTTGCGTCGGTCTTTCTTGACCTTTCACAGGCCAACTAAATGAAAATCAAACACAAGTAATATAAATGCATTGTGAATACATGTATCAACTCGTTTTCATCCCAAATCACTCTGGTATGCTTAGTTTGGTCTAATTTTTCTGTTTAAAAAACCTAATTCGAACGAAAACCCTAGCCATGGTGATTTTAGTTCAGTGCTAAAACACAATTGGGCTACCGGATAGCTTGAAACTTGATGCGATCATGAACAAACAATCAAAAAGTGTTAATAATGCATGAAAAGCAAATCGATTTTGGAAAAATAAGAACAAACAAAATCGTATTTCTTAATTACAGATGGTTTTGATCAAAGTAAAGGTGCGGATCGACTCAAGAGGTATCAAGGAATGTGGACACCTCAAAATCAATTAAGCGGAAATAGGATTGCACTTGCTTGTTCCCATGTTTTGAGCTTGGAGTAGGGTTCTTGAGTAATTTCTACCCTAATTACGTGGTATGTATCATGTATATATAGTAGAAGGATTGAGTTGTTTTGGGAAAGATTTAATCAATGATCAATGCCAATCAAATTTGATTTTGTCACAATCAAATCTTCAAACGATCAATTCTCAATCCAATCTTGCCATATCCATCAAATTTAAAATTGTGGCTTTTAATGAGTTGATTGGATCCGAGGAAGAAATAAATCAAGTTTGCAATTAATTTTGATTTTATACTCTATTTTTAAATTTAATTTGTATTTAAATGAATAAATTCCAAATTAAATAGAAAAATAAAATAAAAATTAGCATTGGGCTTGGATATTCCTAATGGTGTGAGGAATAAGTTTGGATGAAGAAAAAAGTAGGCCCATTTGCAAAGTTTTTATTTTAGAAGTATTTCTCTTTGTGCACTTCTTCAAAATTGCCCAACTTGTGAATGGTGTATCTTGCTCAATTTTCCACATTTTTGAGTGTTCGTGGACTTTTTGGAAGGATCTAAGAGTCCTTTAACCAACCTTTTTGGTCTCATCTCAATTGGAGTTTCCATGCTCAATATATCCTCAAAACAAAATGTTGACTTTTTGTTGACTTTGATAATGACCTGTAATGTTTTGAGCCATACCTCTCAAATGAAGAATTTTTTGGACATTCTTGTGAGACATTCCTTTAGAATAGCGCTAGCCATACCATTAGTTAGTAGGTAGCTCCATTCGTTGGATGTAAGCGGGACATTCGAAGGGACATCGGATGGTCTTAAGCTAGAAGGCAACTTGTGAAATAAAGCACGTTCGAAGGGACTATCATCATTTTCGTGGCGACAATCGAGGTCAAGATCATGTATTCGGGCGACATCGTGGGTCTTATGATCTTTATATCGAAGGGACTATGATGATTTGTTTGGAAAGCAGCGGTGCTAGAATACCTCTCGTTCGGGGACATGACCATTTGTAATCGAAGGCATCGAGAGGATTACCCAAAAGTGCGTGTGTGTGAAAGAAGTGTGTCAAATTCGGATATTTTATCTTGAAATTAGTGTGAGCTATGTCCAATTATTATCTTGCCATACCGCTAGTTACTAGCAATTGATAAAGTGCGGAAAGTAAAATCACGGAATGTAAAGATCACGGAAAGGTAAATCCTACTATTATTACATGGCTTTAGGCGAGATACATAATTAGGAGTGCGGAAAGTAAAGTCCTAAATTAAACTATTACATCCGGAGGCATTACATTATTGGAAAAATAAAATGATAAAAGAAAAAAGCGTCAGAATAGGAGCGACTGTGAAAGAATAAGAAAATTGGGAAATATGATGAAATTGAAATAAGAAAATGTTAGAAAAATGCAAATTTAATATGAGAAAATTTATGCATCTTTGGAAATAAGATAAATAAGCTATAATAATTTTTAGGATTCTTGTGAGACATGAAGTTGTAGAATTGAATTTCCTTCAAAACAAGAGGTGGTGGAAAAATTTGGAGAAAGTATAGAAAAGTTATGATCGATCAAAGTTGATTGACTTTTCACCTAGAAACCCTAATTTAGAAAGTTTGACTTTTGAGCAAATCTTGAGTTTTCTTGATGAATCATGATCAACCCTTGATCAAATGATGAATGTAACTAAAATGAGGATGTTGACCAAAAATTATGAAGTTTGAGTATGTTGACCACATTTGACTTTTTGTCAATCTGTAATTTTCACCATCGAGCAATTATGCGAGGAAACTTGACTTGTAAGGCTTGAAACTTGACATGGAGAATCTTTGAAGCATGTGAGGAGGCATGAAGACCATTGGAGATGTTGGAAGTCCATCACGGAAGTTCATCTTTATGCATAGAACACACGAGACATAGTGGTGTTTCGATTCCCACGTATGTGATTGTCCTTTGTTGACTCTCTCATTAATCACTTCTTGTTCATCATTGATTACAAGACATTCGGACTTAGTGAAGTTGAATGTGAATCCCATATCCATAAGCGACTTATCTTTGATGAGATTGGCGATCAAACCTTCCTGTGCAACACCTCGTTTAGGTTTGGAACTCGAGACCGGTTTGAGTTTCCAACACCTTTGACTTCTCTTTAGCTCCATCTCCAAAGTAACACAAGTAGAGATGGGATTTAACATCATTAAGAAGGTTTGTCTCCGGTCATATGCTTGAGACACCCTTGTCAAAGTACCAATCTTCATTGGCGAGACACTCTGAAGAAGTGTGAGCTACGAGCTACTGTCTTCTTCTTCCACTTATTGATACCTGTGGGTCTTGGGCTTCATATAGGACCTTGGTTAGGATATCCATGTAGTCTAAAAGAAAAAGGTTTTATGTGAAACCTTCCACAATAATGACATCTCCACTTTTGAAACTTTTGTTCATGTTTCTTTGATCTTGATGTTGAACGATGTTGTGACATCTATTTTGACATTAGTTTATTTAGTACATTCTTCTTTTGTTGTCCACATATCCACGAGACTATTCACATCTTGTGGTGTTGATCCTTTTTGCCATTGACTTGCGGGTTTGTTCTTCTCCTTGTTATTAAAATCTTTTTTGCACGTACCTGAGCAGACACATTTCTGTTTTATGTTGTGTCATTGTTTGACATTGGTTTCCATGCCTCTTCTTCATGTCACCAGCGGGTTTCTTTTTAAACCATATCCTAGACCATGCTTATTTCCGCATTTGTCAGTGAAGGATTTCTTCCACTTATCGATGCGGATGTCAACATTTTGTGATTTAGACATCTGATCAAGTTTGGAGTTCAACATTATAATATCATTGTTGAGGTGATTTATAGTGGGTGTGTTTTCCTTTTCTCGACCTCGACTTCCATTCTCGACTTCGACTTCTCATCGGCTTTTACGTTTCTCATTTCTTTGACATACTTCACCTCCTTACACACACTTCATGTAGTCTCGGTAAGCTCTTGAATGTCACTTCCTCACTAGAGTCCATATCAATGCACCTCCGAGGAGAGGAGCGGTGACAAGTTTGGTTCTTCTCCAGATTCACTTCACGAATCACCATCGGACAAGTGGCGGTCATCCCTTTCCTTTGTTTCTTTAGAAGGTGGGACATTCGGCCTAATATGCCCGTATCCTTCACAACCATGACCTTTGGATTTCTTTGCTTTGACATCCCTTATCCTTTGACTTGGATCTTCTGGTCATAAGATGCGCCAATGTCGGATGAAATGTCCTTGACATTGGACCTTGACTTTGGATCAACCATCTTGATGACCTGTTGAGCGCCTTCCAAGTATAGTTATAGCTTCGGATATCTTCATTCATCCACCTTGCATCCCTCTTGATGTGTGGATACAAGTGCTATGCTCTTGTTTCTCACATCAACAATTTCATGATTCCCGTCTCAAAGTCATAAGGGATCAATAAGTTCTTGACCTTCAAGTCTGATGTCTTGAGCCTCCTCTGTGCAGATTACTTTCGGATATTTTACCTTGAAAATTAAGTGAGCTATTGTTCAATTTTATCTTGCCATACACACTAATTACTAACAGTTTATAGGATCTGAGAAAGTAAAATGCGGAAATGTAAAGTCGGAAAGATAAATCCTGCTATTACATGGCTTTAGAAGCGGATACATAATTTAAACTTGCGGAAAATAAAAGTCTAATTAAAACTATTACATCCATGAGCAATTACATTATTGATAAAAAGCGGTAAAATGAAATCGTGCGAAGCAGGATAACTGCGAAAAAAAGATAAGAAATCGGAAAATACGAGAAGAAATCGAATAAGAGGAAAATGTTAGTAAAATTCAAATTTTGAATGAGAAAAATATTTCATCTTTGGAAATAACATTAATATGCTAAAATAATTTTTTGGGATTTTTTGGAGATAATTTAATAATTAAAAACTAATTAAAAGTGATTAAAATGCAAAAATTGAAATAAAATTAAATATGCATGCAAAATAATATTTTTTTAATTTTATAAATTAAATAAACATTTTAGAAAATAATGCAAAAAATATTTTTGGTATTTTTTAAATGCATGATAAAAATTATTGAAATAAATTAAAATGAATGCAAAATATTAAAAAAATAAGAAAATATGGAAAATAGAAAAATAGTTGAGTTTGTGAAAAAGAAAAACAAATCTGGTCCTGGCATGGTTCGAACAGGGGGACACAGGCATCTTGGAGCAGCAGCATATAACCCTTTGGGACACTTGGCATTTGGTGTTGGAAAAACAAAATCAATTGTTTTGAGTGATGGCGTCTGGATGTGGTAAAGGGTCGGCACCCGTGGGGTCCATTGACTTATGAACAAGCGAATCGAGAATCGCCATCGTGCCCATGATCCCTCGCCGGCCCAGCCGAAGTCAGCAGCCAGGAGCCCCAGCTCTGATGCGTCTTCTCAGCGATCTCGATCCACGAACACCGCAAAACCAACAATAAGCGAGAAGGAAGACCTTGTCCCCTAAATCGACCTTAGGTCAATGGTGGTTTTCACGAAAGTGCCTCTGCTTCTCGATTCGAAACTCAGCGGTTAAAAACCCTAACTATGGCATCCTTATTTTTCGTGAAGCTTGAGCAGCTGACCCGGATCGATCACATGGAGTCTCATGAACACAATAAAGCATTAGAATCAATGGAAACACGAGAATAGTAAAATGCAAAATCAAGAAATATTTGAATATGTATGCATGTATATGGCTCGATTTAGCTTGCTTTGATCAATGATAAAGATGCATTCTTACTCAATCTTACCCCCTGAGCACGTTTGGATTGTTGAAGAAATGAAAATTTGGAGAATAAAATTCGATTTTCACCAATTCTTGAAAAATTTTGACAAAGTTTTGGTTGTTGTAAGGGCTAGGGTTTCGTGTCCTTTGTGCTACAGCTTGCTGGCCTTTTATAGAGTGATTTGAGAGAGGAAAAACAAGGAAAAAAGATTTGATCTTGAATGCATTCAATGATTTTCAAATAAAATCAAATTTTCGAAAGAAATTTGATTTTCTCTTAAATGGATGATCATGCACAAAATTGGCAAGTTGTATGGGCTTCCTTGGACCTCAAGTTTGATCAAAATCCAATCCTCTTGAAAAAATATCTTATTTTCATATTTTATATAATTTAATTTTGAATTAAATGGTTTAAAATCCAAAAATAAATTAATAAAATAGAAAATTGCCATGGCCAAGCATTTATGGGTCACAAATAATGTCATGAACAAGTTTGGATTAAAATATTATAGGCCCATTTGGAAAAATTTGCATTTTGACCAAAATCTCCTTTTGTGCAATTGTCCAAAATTGCCCAACTTTTGAATAGTGTATCTTGCTCATTTTTCCACATTTTTGAGTGTTATTGGACTTTTTGGAAAGCTCTAAGAGTCCTATAACCAACCTCTTTGGTTTCATCTCAATTGGAATTTCCATGCTCAATATATCTTCAAAACAAAAAGTTGATTTTTTGTTGACTTTGAAAAGGACCTGTAATGTTTTGATCCATACCTTTCAAATGAAGCATTTTTTGAACATTCTTATGAGACATGAAGTTGTAGAGAATTGAATTTCCTTCAAAATGAGCTTTGGCGGGAAAATTTCTGAGAAAGTATGAAGAAGTTATGATCAGTCAAAGTTGGGTTGACTTTTCCTCACGAAACCCTAATTTGGAAAGTTGACTTTTGAGCAAATCTTGAGTTTTCTTGATGAATCATGATCAACCCTTGATCAAATGATGAATGTAACTTCAAAATGAGTATGTTGACCAAAAATCATGAAGTTTGACTGTATGTTGACCACAGTTGACTTTTGTCAATCAACGATTTTCACCATCGAGCAATTATGCGAGGAAACTTGACTTGTGAGGCTTGAAACTTGACATGGAGAATCTTTGAAGCATATGAGGAGGCATGATGACCATTGGAGATGTTGGAAGTCCATCTGGATCTGAGAATTGCCAAACCCTAGTTTGGGTTGATTGTCTAGGAGAGAGTTTGTATGGTCAACCCTTGAGGAATCCTTGAGTATGGATGTATGAAATGTCTTGAGAAGTATGAGGGAAAATTTTGGGGTATGACACCAGTCACGATGGTCAAAGAGTAATTTTCTTTTTTTTCTGTTATCATGCAAAAATTCACGTGCTTTACCCAAGGCACAACGAATCATATGTAGGGCCACCATGTTTACATATGCAATTTTTTATCACGAAATAAAGAACGTCTTTTCATTCAAATGTTTTGTTCCTTTTCCTTTTATTTTACATCACAATTTTAAAACACAAAATGAAAATGCTTTATTTTTATTTTATTATCTAAAAAGAACTAAAATAAGCATTAAAATCAATCATGTAGATATAATCTCACATTCCTAATGGATCCCTTTGATAATGACTCTGCTATCGCTCTTTATGACTTTGATAATCCGATCAACCAAGCCAAAGAAGAAGGTGAGGAAGATTGTGAACTCCCTAAAGAGATAACAAGAATGTTAGAGCAAGAGGAAAAGGTCATCCAACCGCATCAGAAAGAGATTGAAAAAGTGAATCTGGGCAATTCTGATGTGATTAGAGAGGTTAAAATCGGGGCTGCTTTGGAGGACAGCGTGAAGCAGAGATTGATTGAACTACTCCGAGAGTATTCTGATATCTTCGCCTGGTCTTATGAAGACATGCCTGGGTTGGATACCGATATGGTTGTGCACAAGCTACCTTTGAAAGAAGACTGTCCTCCTGTTAAGCAGAAACTTCGAAGAACTCATCCTGAGATGTCTAAGAAGATCAAAGAGGAAGTCCAGAAACAGCTTGATGCAGGATTTTTGAAAGTCATTTCGTATCCCCCATGGGTGGCCAACATTGTTCCTGTGCCCAAGAAGGATGGCAAGGTTATGTGTGTGGATTACAGGGATCTGAATAAAGCAAGTCCGAAAGATGACTTTCCACTTCCCCATATTGATATATTGGTGGACAATACGGCTCATGCAAAAGTGTTTACGTTCATGGATGGCTTTTCTAGGTACAATCAGATCAAGATGGCCCTGGAAGACATGGCTAAAACAACTTTTATCACCTCATGGGGGACTTTCTGTTACAAGGTGATGCCTTTCGAATTGAAGAATGTCAGGGCAACGTACCAGCGGGCAATGGTGACTCTTTTTCATGATATGATTCACAAAGAGATTGAGGTATATGTCGACGACATGATTGCTAAATCTCAGGATGAAGAAGAGCATCTGGTACACCTGCAGAAGTTGTTTGACAGGCTGAGGAAATTCAAGTTGTTAAGAAAAGATCAGATGGTCAGGTGGAATGACGATTGTCAAGTCGCATTCGACAAGATAAAAGAGTATCTGCATGAACCTCCGATTCTCATGCCTTCCGTGGAGGGTAGGCGTTGATCATGTATTTGACAGTGCTCGAAGGCTCGATGGGGTGCGTGCTGGGCCAACATGACGAGTCTGGTCGAAAAGAGCATGCAATATACTACCTAAGCAAAAATTTTACCGACGGTGAAACAAAATACTCACTGCTCAAGAAAACGTGTTGTGCTTTAGCGTGGGTTGCTCGCCGACTAAGGCAGTATATGTTGACTCACACAACCATATTGATATCCAAGATGGATCCGATCAAGTACATATTTGAGAAGCCAGGTTTGACAGGCCGGATCGCCAGGTGGCAAATGATCTTAACAGAATATGACATCCAGTATACTACTCAGAAAGCTATCAAGAGTAGTGTGTTGGCAGACTATGTTGCCCACCAACCAGTGGATGATTATTAGCCAATGAGGTTTGAATTTCCTGATGAGGACATTATGTACATTCGGGATTGTAACATCCCAGGTCCAAACAAAGGACCCGAACCGGGATCCAAATGGTCTTTGGTTTTCGATGGAGCCTCCAATGCGTTAGGCAACGGCGTTGGTGCAGTAATCACTACTCTGGACGGTCATCATATCTCGTTCACGGCTCGAATTTGCTTTGATTGCACCAATAACATGGCTGAATATGAGGCTTGCATTTTTGGTATCGAGGCGGCGATTGACTTGAGAATTAAGCATCTGAAAGTGTATGGAGACTCTGCACTTGTGATTTTCCAGATTAACGGTGATTGGGAGACTCGTCACCCAAATCTGATTCCATACCGAGAGCATGTGATGAAGTTTATTCCTTACTTTGAAGAGATCACTTTCGATCATATCTCACGAGAAGAGAACAACCTGGATGATGCTTTGGCTACCCTAGCATCCATGTTAAAGTCAAATGGGCTAATGAAGCGCCTTCGATAACCATTCAGAGATTGGATGAGCCAGCCTTTTGTTTTGAGATTGAAGCAGAGAAAGATGGCAATCCTTTGTTCTACGATGTCAAGAGGTATCTTGAAACTCAAGAGTATCCTGAGGAAGCTTCTGTGACAGATAAGAAGTTCTTAAGAAGATTTTCAGCGAAGTTCTTCCTCAACAACGGTGTTCTATACCGTAGACATCATGACGGGTTGTTGCTCAGATGTGTTGGTAAAGTTGAAGCTGCAAAGATCATAGAGGAAATGCATGAGGGCTCATTCGGAACTCATTCCAGTGGGAACACTATGGCTAAAAAGATCTTGCGAGCTGGGTATTACTGGTCAACTATGGAGGTTAATTTCTTTAATCATGCCCGGATTTGTTACAAATGCCAAGTTTATGCTGACAAGGTGCATGTGCCACCATTGCCTTTGAATGTTTTAACCTCTCCTTGGCCATTTTCTATGTGGGGCATTAACATGATCGGAAAGATCGAGCCGACAACGTCCAACGGATATCGCTTCATTCTGGTTGCAATAGATTATTTTACCAAGTGGGTTGAAGCAGCATCCTATGCAAGCGTCACCAAATGGGTGGTTGCCCATTTTATCAAGCATAGTATCATCTACCGTTACGGGATTCTTGACAAGATTATCACAGATAATGGGTCGAATCTTAACAACAAGATGATGGAGATTTGTGAGTCCTTCAAGATAAATAACCACAATTCGTCCCCATATCGCCCGAAGATGAACGAAGCTGTTGAAGCGGCGAATAAGAACATTAAGAAGATTGTGCAGAAGATGGTAGTAACCTATCGGGATTGGCATGAGATGTTTCCTTTCGCTTTGCATGGTTACAAGACTATCGCTCGTACTTCAATAGGGGCAACCCCGTTTTCTCTTGTTTATTGCATGGAAGTTATGCTTCCAATCGAAGTTCAGATCCCTTCATTAAGAATTGTGAAATATGCAGAGCTCGATGAAGACGAGTGGGTGCAGAACCGTTGGACCAGTTGTGCCTCATTGATGAGAAACGGTTGACGGTTGTTGGCCATGGGAAAATTTATCAGCAGAGGATGAAAAGAGCGTATGACAAGAGGGTGCGACCTCAAAATTACCAACCTGGTGATCTTGTGCTGAAGAGAATAATCCTTCCCCAGGGTGACCCTCGGGGCAAGTGGACACCAAATCACAAAGGGCCGTTTATTGTGAAGAAATTCTTTTCGGGTTGCACTATGATGCTTGCAACGATGGACAAGGAAGATTTCTTACTACCCGTGAACGCGGACGTAGTCAAGAGATATTATGCATAGACATGCTTAATAGATCAGGGGTCACACTCCATGACAACATCTCGAGTTACTCTGGAGGCCAGTGATTAAGCCAATCACCTTTTTCGGGAAAAGCGAGTGATGAGATAGTTGGACTTATAAAAGTGATAGCAGGGTTGAAACCCAATGAGGATTCATTATCGCATTGCCATGCGTTTTTAGTTTTTCTCTTATTTTACTTTTGCAATTGCCTCATTTCAAGAATTGCCACCTATTTTACTCGCCTATTTACAGGCCCACCTTCAATTAATAAAATGAGTTTTTTCTTTTCAATTAATTTCTTGCATTTACTGATTTGTTTGCAAAGGACGTTCAAAGTTTTGTGGTGCAATTTTGCATATATAAACACTGTTGGTTTTACCATGATCAGAGACTTTTGAATATTATTCTGAGACTTGAGTGGCCTGGATGGCAGACATACCTGTCGCATCATACCAGGGACACTCCACTAACATTGAATTGCAGGAATGCTTTCTTGTTGACAGATATCTGGGTGCACCAACACAAAGATCAATCAAGGTCCTCCTTGATATTTCCCTAGTTGTGCCTCCCCGCGGGCCCACCTCTAGGGAGAAACGATCTTCATAAGCTTATTATCCCCACTTGAGTTTTTTCTCTCCTTTCTAGCACTGCTTATACAGGGGCGTTGCCATGCAACTCATCAATCTCCAGCACGAGTAAGCGATGTCAGTTTCTGCCTGTGGTTCCCCGACAGATATTCATCAAAGCCTCGAGTGTGTTGCATTCCCTTATCCCCTGTGGAGATGATAAAATCCTTGTTCGTGGACGATTGTCCGCAATAGGTGCGCATCATTCAGTAACCCTTGTATGAATGCCAGTCATCGCTGTTTCCCCAGGTAGAGTCGAACGTTTTCTCGGTATCCTCAACGAGGTAGCGCGTCGCTGTCTCCTCAACCAAAGTCGTGACGGGTAACGGTGGAAGATCTTCTTCAGATATCTCCTTTATTCCCCAGTAGATCTCTGTCTGACGGACAGGTTTCTCGTATTATTAACTCCCCAGCAGGCCTATCAGGCAAAGTTCAGATTACTCTGATTGACTTCTGGTCACTTATTCATGCTTTGTTCCCTAGCAGAGCTTCCTCATTCAGCTGAGCAATCCAGTGACTCGGGTCGCCAGTTCGTCCACTTTACATATTTTTGCAAACATGCATCATCACATTGGCATTATTCCCTAAGAAATTCATGCATTTCGTAGGATTATATGCCAGGAACGCAAATCTCATCCCCAACAGAGTTTTGTATTGCTTAGAATTCGTTGCATCCCGGTGTCCCCCGGTGCAATATGTCCATTATCTCCTGAGTGGTGTTAGAACTTCCAGTTCTTACCCTGGTGCAACACGTCTTCAACTTTGGAAGCAAGCCCTACACTTGTTTCTCCTCTCAGAGTACAGTGTTCTGAGTCAGTAAAGCCTAATTGGCACTTTTTAGCCTTTGTATCACAGACTCGCCCAATCTGTCGGCGTGATGTGGTTAGTGTAATAGGTGTATCTAGTCTTTATTCCCATTTTCATGTTAGCTCTCCCCTGACATTGTGGATCTTTTTTTGGGAATAAGAATACTCTTGTTTCTCTCGTTCGTAAAGCCTAATCGGCACTTTTTAGCCTTTGCATCACAGACTCGCCCAGTCTATCGGTGTGATGTGGTTAGTCTAATAGGTGTATCTAGTCTTTATTCCCATTTGCATGTCAGCTCTCCCCTGACAATATGGATCTTTTCTTGGGAACAAGAATACTCTTGTTTCTCTCGTTCCTAAAGTCTAATCGGTGTTTTCCGGCCTTTGCATCACGTTCGTCCAGTTATCTTCTGACATAAAGTGGTTAGTTGGTTATCGTATCTAGTCTTTGCTTCTGCTTGCATGTCAGCTCTCCCCTGACATTGTGGATTGAATTGGGTAGAGGCCAATTCTTCTTTTTGGTCAGGAATACACCGGTACCTGTCTTAGCAGCATTCAACATTTATTATGTGCTTCTTGTTGTGACCCAGTTAAACTCTGGCGCAACATTTTCCTTCCCTATTGAGGATTCTGATTCAGAGCGTAAATTTTTGAGTCCATTCAGTATTCAATCACCTCCCGCTTGTCGCTGGAAGTCAGACGCCAACCTTGCTCAAGCTCGAGGATGATTGAATAGGGACAGTTGTTGTACCCCAAAATTTACCCTCTTCCTTTCTGCGCTTCTGGCTTATAATCCGGCTGCATAAGCATACTTGTAGTCACATGCATAAGCATTGATCATGCGGATTACCAGGTGTTATACCCCAAAATTTTCCCTCCCACTTCTCAAGACATTTCACATATCCCTATTCAAGGATTTCACAAGGGTTGACCAGACAAACCCTCTCCTAAGCAATCAATCCAAACTAGGATTTTGCTATTCTCAAGTCAAGATGAACTTCCAATGCTTCAATTGGTCATCATGCCTCATCATATGCTTCAAAGAAATCACCATGTTAAGTTTCAAGCCTTACAAGTCAAGTTTGCTCAGTCAATTGCTCAGATGGTTGAAAATCAGTTGTATTGGAAAAAAAGTCAATTGTGGTCAACATATAGTCAAACTTCATAATTTTTGGTCAACACCAATATTTTGATGTAATATTCATCATTTGATCAAGGTTTGACCATGATTCCTCAAGAAAAAACAAGATTTGATCAAAAGTCAAAGTTTCTAAATTAAGGCTTTTTAGACAAAAGTCAACAACACTTTGACCAGGCATAACTTTCACATACTTTATCAGAAATTTTTCTACCACTATACATTTTGAAGAGAATTAAATTCTCTACAACTTCATGTCTCACAAGCTTGGGCAGAAAATGCTTCATTTGGAAGTTATGGATCAAAATATTACAGGTCCTTTTAAAAGTCAACAAAAAGTCAACTTTTTGCAAAGAAGTTTTCATGAGAATGGAAACTTCAATGAAGATGAAACCAAAAGGGCTATTTAGAGTACATCTTGAGCTTTCTAAAAAGTCCAAGAACACCCAAAAATACTAAAAATTGAGCAAGATACACATTGTGCAAGTTGTGCATTTTTGAGAAGGTGCACAAAGAGAAATACTTGAATTGGAACCTCCAAGCCCAAGGCCACGTTTTTATCTTTTATTTTTTATTTATTTTGGATTTTTAATCATTTAAAACCAATTTAATTAAAGGAAAAGATATAAAATCAAAAATCAAATGCAAGATGGATTTTCTCTCATCCTTAAGGTCCAAGCAAGCCATTTAATCTGATTATTTTGAAATAATTGAGATTGGCAAGTGATTTGATTGAAATTGGCTCAAAAAGGAAATATTTGGTTTGACTCCAAATCAAATAATTTTTCATTGATTGGCATGATATTTTTTGACAATTCTTGACCTAATTCATTCAAGTATAAATACACAATGATTCCACATGACAAGAGGACGAAATTCATGCCTCAAGAACCCTAAAAAATTTTCAAGAAAATTTGTAAGAAAGGCAATTTCGATTTCAACTTTGCAGGCCAATTCAAGGAGTTTTTAGGATTGAACGAGAATCCTCAAGGTCCCAGCAACCTATTCCAATCATCACCACGCATCCAGACATCCAGAATCACGAAATCACCATCACGATTTGCTCTCCAAATTTTAAAAATCGAATTCATAGTTACATGCATTTTAAACGTGTTTTGATCACATATTCATGTTCATGATGTTATTTGCAAGCTTCATGTGTCATTTAATTAAGTTTTTAGTACACGTACACGAATCTACCATTGTCAGGGTTTGAGACCTTGATTTAGGGCTTTTAGTTTAAGACAAAATTAGCCAAAACCAGAGGCATATTCATGTTTATAAGGTTGAAAGCAATCAATCCATGCCTTTCATATAAATTTATATTGTGTATTGCTTGAGTTATGATTTTGCAGGGATATAGCTACAGAAGCAATCTGTAGGTAAAACTCGTAGCTAAAAGCATATGTCCCAAGGAAGAAGGCGAAAGGGCTGCTGGTTTTACGATTTTAAATTGATTCGTGAAATTCTGGCGGAGATACTTGATGTCACGGAGAATGTTATGACGCGATCGACCTGTGTTAGCAATTCACCACGTAAATATAAGCGATAAATAACACAATAAGTTGTTCACCGATTCGGTTCAACAAACCTACATCTGGGGCTACCAAGCCGGGAGAAAGTTCACTATTAGCGTTATCAATTGAAGACCCTACGGCCAACACACGGTTGACAACCTTCTCACTTAATCACTACAATGACCCTTTTACCTAAGTCCTACTTAGATATGAGTTCCTACTCACTCCCCCTCAATCACATTGGTGATATCAACCTATTGACTAATTGAATTGTGAAGACACACTTCAATAAAATATCTTGATCTTGCTTCAAAGCTTCAATCAAGAGACAAACACTCGTGCTTTAAAGCTTTGAGTGATAAACTACCCTTACAGCAAATCCTAGTCCAATGCACTTATCAATTGATAGTTGCTTGGCTCACAAGAGAAACTAGAATTACACAATACCAACTGTTACAAATCCTAACAGTACACAAACATAAGTTGTTATCTCTTCAATACATTCCAAGGGCAGGACACGGTTGTAAGGTTCTTTTCCTTTTATAGAAGCGATCCACGAAACTTGGTTTGGGCTTCCATAAAGATAGCTAGGGTTCACTTAATTTACTCCTAAAAACATGGTCTTTCCCACAACCAATTTAGGTTTAATTAAGTTTAACCTAGCAGCCACATGAGCATGCTTTCTAATAACAGAAAAAAAATATTTAGCAGCTCAACAAACTTCGAAAATCTCGGAACAAAGCAGTTCTGCGAGCAGAATGTCACACTTGAATGTCATAACATCTGTTATAACATCGATCTTTGAAATTTCGACACATCTTTAGCTTCCATTCGAATGTTCTTATAACATCCTTAGCAGGGTAGGATTTATCTTCAATCTCGAATGTCATGACATCCATCATGACATTGCTAAAGCCTAGTTTTACCAAACATAATGCCAACTTAAAACACTAACAAACTCCCCTTTGGCACATTTTGGCTAAAACTACTAGACCTATCAGTACAAAATCTGAGAAGACTAACAACCTAGTTCTAAGTTTTCCTAAGCTTTCCTAAGCTTTAAGTAACTAGAACTTAGAGAAGATAAATTCTACCCATACAAAAGTCCCACAATTGCCCACAAACAGGAGGCATACAATTTCCCCAAAGTCCCATACTCTTTGTTATCGTAGTTCTTCTCCCTTTTTGCCATAAAGGGCCAAAGGAAACAATACAAGTTCCCCAAACTTTTAATTCAAACAGTACCAAAAACAAATATACCAGCAAATAATTAAGTACCAGCATTGGTATACAGGGATACACATCTGTCAGTACAATGTTTACAAACATCCAAAAGAAGCACAAATGGGAAAATACAAGAAACAGAACAGAAAACAGAAAACAATTGACAGAAAATTGACAAATCAAAATGGAAGCAACACAACAACTTAATTAGTTGCTCTCCTCTGCTGAAGAGATATCTTCATTGTCAGCAGCATCAACATCATCTGCCTTATCGGAAGCTTGTTCAGGCTTTGCAGGTTCAGGAGCTTTCCTTTTCTTGGCCATTGGTGTCCTTTTGCATTTTGAACAGCCAGCAAATTTAGCTCTATACTTGTTTGAGGAAGTTCCAGTTCTGGTTATTTGCTCAACTTGAGAACCAGAAATACCTCCCTTTGCTTTGACAGGGAAATCAGAAGAATCAGGGTTCACATGAGTTGCCTGGACGTGATCATCAGATGTCATGACATTCTTTGTGACATCTGGATCATCTGCTAAACTAGGGCTAGCAGGTCTTTGATTAAGGAGCGAAATTCCGGAGCAGTGATGTTCGTCTAGGATTACGTGACTATCCTAGCAATGGCTTCTTCTACATACTTGATACCTTCCTATTTCTTATCTCGAACGAGAAGCGTAGTCTTACCTGAGCGATGAACCTTGATCATTCCGTGCATCTTGATTACGAGTCGATTGCCATTGAGCGGCGAGGAGACCTTCAGGTTCAATATCCATGGCTTCACAAATGCCTAATCTCACCATGGTGGGAGATGAGCAGTCGAGTCTTGGGAAGAAGAAGATGAAGAAGACATATTTATTTGGGATATATTGAGGAATTGAGGAGAATTTGAAAGTATCTTGTGGGTGGAGAGAAATGATACTTTCAATAAGAGAGGTTATTATATGGAGGTGTCTCTTGATATTCTTGAAACCTTTAAAACTAAGAGAAAATAAAGAAATGACCCATTCACATTTATTTGAAATACCGGTTTCTTCTCCTCTTTGTAAGCAATTTTAATTGCTACAATTCCTCATATTGACAAATGCCGGTTGCTCCTTAAATTTTCAAATTGACTAGCATCAAGAGCTTTAGTAAAAATGTCGACCGATTGCAATTCGGTGACTACATGGTCGGTTTAATCACTTTCTCCTCCACAAGATCTACGATGAAGTGATGTCTTATGTCAATGTGCTTAGTCTACTTGTGTTGTATAGGATTCTTTGAAATATTAATAGCACTTAAATTGTTACTGATACAATGTCATGACATCATGTGACATTGTACTCGGAACAACATCTGCTTCATCCGGACCATTTGAGAACAAGCGCTACCGGTGCTATGTATTCACTTGATTGGACAAGGACACATTTTGCTTCTTCTTGAACCAAGAAACAAGATTGTTTCCCAGAAGAAGCATCCTCGAGGTACTTTACATCATCGAACTACCAGCCCGATCGGCATCACAATAACAGACGAGAATGGGTTCACATCCATGAGAATGAGGATACCATAGCTACGAGTTCCACTCACATACTTGAAATTCTTTTCACTTGGTTAATGTGACTCACTTTAGGTTCGACTTGGTATCTTGCACATACCAACAAAATGCAATGTCGGTCTGTGGTGTTAGATACAACAAGCTTCCTATCATGCTTCTATACAAATTTTGGTCTACCTTTTCACCATTTGTGTCCTTGGACAACTTCACATGTGTGGGAGGAGAGTCCTTTTATGGTGGCATTCTCCATTCCAAACTTTTTGACAATATTCCTTGCATATTTTCTCTGTGAAAGGAATGTTGAGTCTTCCATCTGAGTGACTTGCAGACCAAGGAAGTAGGCCAACTCTCCCATAAGACTCATTTCAAACTCAGCTTGCATTTGATTGGCAAAATGTTTCACCATTGAGTCTGACATTCCACCAAAGACTATGTCATCCACATAAATTTGAGCAACCATTATCTTGTCTCCTTCATTCTTGACAAAGCGTTTTATCAAGCCTCCTTTTGTAGCCTTTATGCAAGGAACTTGGTCACCGTTCATACCGGCCCTAGGGCTTGCTTTAGTCCATATAGGGCTTTCCTTAATTTGTAGACATGATCGGATAACTTGGATCCACAAATCCTTTAGGTTGTTCTACATATACTTCCTCATTCAAGTAGCCATTTAGGAAGGCACTTTTCACATCCATCGAAATAATTTAAATTTGAATGCAAGCAATCCCTAGTAGAAGCTGATAGATTCGGTCTAGCCACGGTGCAAAGGTCTCATCAAAGTCAATCCCTCAACACGAGTGTAACCACGAGCAACAAGTCTTGCTTTATTCTGGTGACGGTTCATACGCATCGGACTTGTTCTTGTAGATCCACTTTGTACCTATGATATTTGTTCCTTACGGTCTAGGAACTAATTCCCATACTTCATGTTGCTTGAACTGGTTCAATTCATCTTGCATTGCTCAATCCAAAATTCATCACATAGAGCTTCTTTAACATTTTTGGCTCTATCTTTGACACGAAGCAAAATTTGAAACAGTTTCTCGGACCTTGTAACAACACCCTTGGTTGGATCTCCAATGATGAGATCCTTTGGATGATCTTTCTAAATTCTGATGGAAGGATCTTTGTTTGCTTCCTCTGGTTCAGAATTTGGTGGAGTAGGAATTGGTACATCTTCCTTGTCAGGTGTTGGAGGTGATGTCTCAAACCATGTCTCAACATCATATGGGACATTGTGTTCCTGATGATGATCATCAACAATGACATTAATAAACTCCATCATAACTTGGGTTCTAGAGTTGAATACCCTATATGCTCTGCTGTTAGTGGAGTATCCCAGAAAAATGCCTTCATCACTTTTAGAGTCCATTTTTCTTCTTTGATCACGATCTGTCAGAATGTAGCATTTGCTACCAAACACATGGAAGTATTTCACAGTTGGTTTTCTTCCCTTCCATAATTCATATAGAGTGGAAGAAGTTCCCTTTCTTAAGGTAACCCTGTTGTGAACATAGCAAAATTCATAGCTTGACCCAAAGTGAATAGGAAGTTTCTTAGCATGAATCATTGCTCTGGAAGATTCCTGTATAGTCCTATTCTTTCTTTCTACAACTCCATTTTGTTGAGGTGTTATAGGAGAAGAAAACTCATGATTGATCCCCTCTCAGGAGCGAATTCATCAAACTTCTGTTCTCAAATTCCTTTCCATGGTCACTTCTTATTCGACAATACACTTTCCTTCTCTCTTTGAAGTCTTTTGCATAACTCTTTAAAGACATCAATCACATCATTTTTCTTTGGTGAAATTTATCCATGTAAATCGGAGAAGTCATCCACAACAACATAGGCATATCTTTTCCACCAAGACTCTCAACTGCATAGGCCCCATCAAATCCATATGGGCGGCTCCGACTCTGAGGTGGTCGGATGTCTAGACATTGGATGTGACATTACGGTTTGCTTTCCAACTTGACATTCACCACGACTCTTCCTTCATTAATATGGGTTTTGGTATCCCTCGACGCCTCCATAGTGATGATCTTTTCATCCTACGAGATGCAAATGTCCATGTTTTTGATGCCATAGTTTTACCTCCTTTTCATCCTTGTGTGTAGCACACACAAGAGAGGTTGGTGTTCTCGATTCCCATGTAGCGGTTGTCCTTTGATCGATTCCTCTCATAACTACTTCTTGTTTATCATTGATTACAAGACATTCGGACCAGTGAAGTTAACTTTGAACCCATATCACATAGACTTATGCTTATGAGGTTAGCGGTCAAGCCTTTTACCAGTGACACTCCATTTAGATTTGGAACCCAGGAGGTCCAGTTTCCAACCCTTTGATTTCTCCTTTAGCTCCATCTCCAAAGGTAACAAAGCTGGTAGAATGAGGTTTGACATTATTCGATGGGTTTTTATTCGGTCATATGCTTGGAACACCTTTGTCAAAGTACCAATCTTCCTTGCGGACACTCTAAGAAGTGTGAGCAATCAATCTGCGATCTTCTTCTTCCACTTTTGAGTATAGGGTACCTTGATATTCTTAGGCTGAACATAGGGAGTCTGATTAGGATATCCATGAAGCCTATAGCATAAGGGTTTTATGTGTCCAAACCTTCCACAATGATGACAACTCCATCTTTGAAACTTTTTCTTCATGTTTCTTTGATCCTGATGTTGATCCCAATGTTGTGACATCTGCTTTGACATTGGTTTCTCATGCCTCTTCTTTTTCTTGTCATTAACAGGTTCCTTTTCAGCCACATATCCTAGACCATGCTTATTTCCAGCATTTTGTCCAAGCTGAAGAATTTCTTCTAACTTATCAGTTCCAGTGGTCAGCATTTTGACAGATTTAGTCATCTGATCAAGCTTGGAATTTAACACTACAATTTCATTGTTGAGATGACTTATAGTGATTGCATTCTCCTTCTTCTCGACTTCACTTCATTATGCGCCTCCACTTCTCAATCGACTTTTGTTTTCATTACGACATACTTCACCACTTCTGATACACAGTTTCTTGTAAGTATCAGCAAGTTCTTCAAAGGTCACTTCCTCATCACTAGAGTCATTTTCTGAATTACATCTTCCAGAGGATGCAGTGACAAGCTTAGTTGCTTCTTCCTCAGATTCACTTCCTGACTCACTATCAGACCAAGTGACTGTCATCCCTTTCCTTTGTTTCTTTAAAAAGGTGGGACATTCAGCTCTAACATGACCATATCCTTCACATTCATGACATTGGACTTTACTGCCTTGACTTCCTTTTTCCTCTGACTTGGATCTTCTGTTGGAGTCATAAGATCTGCTAATGTCAGATGGAATGTCCTTGACATTTGACCTTGACCTTGGATCAATCCTCCTGATCAGTTTGTTGAACTGTCTTCCAAGCATGGCAATAGCTTCAGATATCTTCTCTTCATCTTCCACCTTGCATCCTTCTTCATGTTGGATACAAGTGCTATGCTCTTGTTTTTCTTGTCAACAATTTCAGATTCCCATCTCAAAAGTCATAAGGGATCCAATAAGTTCTTCAACCTTCAGGTCTTGATGTCTGAGCCTCTTCTATTGCAGGTGACTTTCATTGCAAATCTCTTAGGCAAGGATAAGAATCTTTCTCACCAGCTTCTCTTGAGACATCTTTTCACCAAGTGCTCTGAGGCATTGGCAATTTCAAAATATTCATGTGAAATTCATGAATATTCTCATCTTCCTTCATCTTCAAATTCTCAAATTTGGTAGTGAGCATCTGAAGTCTTGACATCTTCACCTTGGATGTTCCTCATGAGTAGTTAAAGAGTGTCCCAAACATCCTTGGCTAGCTCACATTGATGAACCATCGAAGATATTCTTGTCAATACCATTGAGCAGGCATTCAATGCTTTAGAGTTCCCAGCTAGCTCTTCTTCCTCTTCTCCATTCCTCCTCGGGTTTCAAGACAGTGGTGCCATCTTTCTCAAGCTTGGTGGGATGTTTCCATCCTTTATCGGCTCTCCAAGCTTTAATGTCCATGACCTTAAGAAGGAAACCATACGAGGCTTCAATAATCATAATTAGACCCATCCGAATAGGCGGTCTTCCTCCAAATCCTCCTTCTTTATCCATTACGCGAAACTATTATCCCTAGATCTCACCCGAAATAACAAGCGGGGTGCACTGCGATACCAATTGAAATTCTGGCGGCGGATACTTGATGTCACGAGAGAATGTTATGACACGATGTCGACACGTGTTAGCAATTCACACGATAAATATAAGCGATAAATAACACAATAAGTTGTTCACCCAGTTCGGTTCAACAAACCTACATCGGGGGCTACCAAGCCGGGAGAAAGTTCACTATTAGCGATATCAATTCGAAGACCCTACACCAACACGGTTGAAAGCCTTCTTTAATCACTACCCAATGACCCTTTTACCTAAGTCCTACTTAGATATGAGTTCTACTCACTCCCCTCAATCACCGCGATGATATCAACCTATTGACTAATTGAATTGTGAAGACACACTTCAATAAAATATCTTGATCTTGCTTCAAAGCTTCAATCAAGAGACAAACACTCGTGCTTTAAAGCTTTGAGTGATAAACTACCCTTGACAAATCCTAGTCCAATGCACTTATCAATTGATAGTTGCTTGGCTCACAAGAAACTAAATTACACAATACCAACTGTTACAAATCCTAACGATTACACAAACTGTTGCTATCTCTTCAATACATTCCAAGGGCACGCACGGTTGTAAGGGTTCTTTTCCTTTTATAGAAGCGATCCACGAAACTTGGTTTGGGCTTCCATAAAGATAGCTAGGGTTCACTTAATTTACTCCTAAAAACATGGTCTTTCCAACAACCAATTTAGGTTTAATTAAGTTTAACCTAGCAACCACGTGAACATGCTTTCTAATAACGGAAAAACAATATTTAGCACTCAACAAACTTCACGAAAAATCTCGGGAACAAGCAGTTAGAGCAGAATGTCACCTGAATGTCATAACATGTTATAACATCGGTCTATTTTCTGCAATTTCGGCACATCTTTAGCTTCCGATTCGGTGTCTTTTAACATCCTTAGCGGTAGGATTTATCTTCATCTCGAATGTCATGACATCCATCATGACATTGCTAAAGCTAGTTTTACCAACATAATGCCAACTTAAAACACTAACACCCAGAAATCAATTCCCCTTATGTTCATTCTGTTTCATATGCCTAACACCAAAGCAGGTTGGCTCAGATGGTAGAGGCGTCGTCCATCGAAGGCACGGTTCGAACCTGCCTTTTCGAAATTCTAATGTTTTTATGTTTGGGTTCGAAGCCAACACATCCGAGCTCCGACCGGATCCTCGAGGCGAGCACGTCGAGAAGCTCCGACACGGATCCCATCATAAGACGCCACGTCCAGAAGCCCAACTTCTGGATCCACTTCTAGCAGAAAACTCCTAGAAGTTCCAACTTCTAGGTACCTCCAGGAAAACTCCCGAGTTCCAACCACGGGTACCTCAATAGAAACCCGAAGTTCCAACCGGGTACCTCCAACAAGGAATTCCCAAGCTCCGACTTCGGGATGACTTCTTCCAAAAGCGCTTCAGCACTTTTCTTGTTTTCCATTTTTTTTTTTTGCTTATTTCGTAATTAATTAAAAAAATTAGTAATTAGGTTAAATAATTAGGATTAATTAGACAACTTCCACTAATTTTTTCTCTTATTTTTATTAATTAATTTAGGGTTAGTATTAACTAATATTTCTTTAAATTAATTAAAATCAATTAGACTTAGGATTATTTTTCACATTTCCAAAATCCAAAAAAATATTAGGACTAGTTTTCTTTTCCGTTATTTATTTTCTCGCATTTTTTCCAATATTATGTAACTGCTCATGGGATGTAATAGTTTTAATTAGGTTTTTACTTTCCGCACTCCTATATTATGTATTTGCCCCAAAGCCATGTAATAGCGTAGGATTTACTTTCTGCACTTTACATTTCCGCAATTTTACTTTCTGCACCTATAAACTATTAGTAAATTAGGCGTGTATGGCAAGATAAAATCAACATAGATCACTTCTAATCACAAGATAAGTTATCTGAATTCAACACACTCTCTTCACACATGCACCCCCTAGGGTATTCTCTCTTGTTGCCTTTCGAATAAATGGTCAAGTCCCTCGAACGTAGGGGTATCTTAGCACCGTCGCCTACAAACATATCATCATAGTCCCTTCGAATCAAAGATCATAGTCCCTTCGAATCAAAGATCATAGTCCCTCGATGACCCTCTATGTTGCCTACGAATACATGATCTAGTCCCTCGATTGTTGCCTACGAAAAGTGATGATCGTCCCTACGAATGTGCTAGGATACTTCTACAAGTTGCCTTCTATGACCATCTGATGTCCCTTCGAATGTCTCTTTTACATCCAACGAATAGGATTACCTACCAACTAATGGTATGGATAGAATTATTCTAAAGGAAAGTAAAATACCACGGAAACGACCGTTCTGAGTAGGTAATAGACTCTTAATTGCTTGCTTTATCAAAACACTTTTGACACCTCACACTTTCAAAACTTTTCAAAAAAACGCTTTATATACATTCCAGCATGAATCATTACAAAGTTCTTTTCCAAAACGAAACATTTCCGAACACTTCGTATACATTCCAGCGTGAATCATTACGAAGTCAAAGCGAAATGCCCTTTTCAAAATATTTTCAAACACACACACGCAGAAAGAAATTTCATAGTGAGCTAAAGAAATTAAGAGCCCGTAGCTTACTACAGATGGAAAGGGTTGTCATACCCCAAAATTTGCCCTCCTACTTCTCAAGACATTCCATACATCCCTACTCAAGGATTCCTCAAGGGTTGATCAGTCAAACCCTCTCCTAGACAATCAACCCAAACTAGGGTTTGGCTATCCACAGATCCAGATGGTCTTCCAACATCTCCAATGGTCATCATGCCTCCTCATATGCTTCAAAGATTCCCCATGCCAAGTTTCAAGCCTCACAAGTCAAGTTTCCTCAGACAATTGCTCAGATGGTTGAAAATTAGTTGTATTGGAAAAAAAGTCAACTGTGGTCAACATACAGTCAAACTTCATGATTTTTGGTCAACATCCTCATTTTGAAGTTACATTCATCATTTGATCAAGGGTTGATCATGATTCATCAAGAAAACTCAAGATTTGCTCAAAAGTCAAACTTTCCAAATTAGGGTTTCCTAAAGAAAAGTCAACTGAACTTTGACTGAGCATAACTTCTTCATACTTTCTCAGAAATTTTTCCACCATCTCTTGTTTTGAAGGAAATTCAATTCTCTACAACTTCATGTCTCACAAGAATGTTCAAAAAATGCTTCATTTGGAAGGTATGGATCAAAACATTACAGGTCCTTTTCAAAGTCAACAAAAAGACAACTTTTTGTTTTGAAGATTTATTGAGCATGGAAACTCCAATTGAGATGAAACCAAAGAGGTTGGTTATAGGACTCTTAGAGCTTTCTAAAAAGTCCAATAACACTCAAAAATGAGGAAAATTGAGCAAAATACACCTTGTACAAGTTGGGCAATTTTGAAGAAGTGCACAAAGAGAGATACTTGTAAAAATCAAATTTTTTGCAAATGGGCCTAGTTTTTCTTCATTCAAACTTGTTCCTTATACAATTTGGAACATCCAAACCCAATGCCACGAATTTTAACTTTATTTTTCTATTTAATTTGGATTTTATTCATTTAAATACAAATTAAATTCAAAAATAAGGTATAAAATCAAAATTAATTGCAAAATTGATTTTTCTCTCATTCTTGAGATCCAAGTAACTCATAAAGGCTGGAAAATTTCGAAATTATCACTGATTTGGCAAGAATTTGATTGAAAATGATCAAAAAAGATAAGATTTGATTTTGTACAAAATCAAATAATCTTTGCATTGATTAACCATTATTTGTTCCTCAAATCAGCTCAATTTTCATCCATTATAAATATACAATGCATATCACACAAGAGAGAACAGAAAAATTGCTTGGAGAAACCCTAACCTAATTCAAAAAAAACTGTGCCTTTCAAGCAACTAGCAGCCTTGGTTCTAGCTTGTTTCAATCAATTTTGAGCATTCCATCTTGTTCCTTGGGTTGTTTAGAGTTGATCCAGACCTTTACATCGTTCAAAAACATCCAGAATTGGAAGAACACGATTTCGGTTTGTCACACTTTTTCAAAAATCGAATTCTGTTATTCATGCATTTTTAACATGTTTTGTTGTTTGTTTTGTGTTTAGTTTGAAGTTTGCAAGCTTTCTGGATGGTTTAATTGCATTTCCATGGCCTGAAACACGAATCACCATGATTAGGGTTTTCTGAACCAAATTGGGGTTTCCTTAAATCGGTTAAATTGGACAAAAAGACCACTACCATTGTGTTTAGAATTCAATTTGCAATCGATTCATGTACTCACAATGCATTTATATTATGTGTATGAGATTTTAGAAATTGCAGGGGCTGTAGCGTCGAACAAAGACCGACGCAAAATTCCCAGAATTCAAACGAAGACGATGATGTTCTTCGCGCGTGAATTTGAATTCCCAGGAGGTGTTTTCGTTCAAAAACAATTCGTTGTATTTTCTAAACACGTGGACGCTCTAGCTCAGTTGGTCGTGGCAGCGCGTTGTGAAAGGAAGGTCCCCGGTTTGAATCCCAGCCATGACACTTATTTTTACAAGTTTGAAAAACTAACATTTTCTTATATTTTCATATTTTCTTTTTTTTTAAAATATTTTCCATGCATTTTAATTTATCTTTAATAATTTTTATCATGCATTTAAAAAACACCAAAAATATTTATTTTTTGCATACTCATCAGAAAAATGTTTATTTAATTTATAAAATTAAAATTATTATTTTTGCATGCATATTTAATTTAATTGCTAATTAATCATTTAAATGACTTTTAATTGTTTTTAAATTATCAAATCAACTCCAAAAATTCCCAAAAAATCATTTTATCATATTAATGTCATTATTAGCATAAAAACTTTTTTCTCATTCAAAAATTCTTATTTTTACTAACATTTTCCTCTCATGCAATTTTCTTCCGTTTTTTCCGATTTTTCATCTGTTCACAGGTTATACCGTTTCAGACGATTTTTCTTGCTTTTCTTTTTCAATTATGTAATTGCCTATGGGATGTAATAGTTTAATTAGGACTTTTATTTTCCGCACTTTCAATTATGTATCTGCCCCAAAGCCATGTAATAGCGTAGGACTTTATCTTTCCGCAATTTAATTTCCGCACCCTATAAACTGCTAGTAACTAGGCGTGTATGGCAAGATAAAATTGGACATAGACCACTCATAATTTCAAGATAAAATACCTGAATTCAACACACTCTTTTCACACACGCACCCCTTAGGGTAATTCTCTCTCGTTGCCTTTACGAATTCAAATGGTCATGTCCCTCGAACGTAGAGGTATTCTAGCACCGTTGCCTTCAAAACAAATCATCATAGTCCCTTCGATACAAAGATCATAAGACCCATGATGTCGCCTCCGAATACATGATCTTGAACCTCGATTGTCGCCTACGAAAAATTATGATAGTCCCTTCGAATGTGCTAGGATACTTCCTACAAGTTGCTTTCTATGACCATCCGATGTCCCTTCGAATGTCCCGCTTACATCCAACGAATAAGGTTACCTACCAACTAATGGTATGGATAGCACTATTATAAAGGAACGTAAAATAATACGAAAACGACCAATTCTGAGTAGGTAATAAGACTTTTAGTTGCTTGCTCTATCAAAACACTTTTCACACCTCACACTTTTGTCAAAGTTCAAACTCTTTTCAAAAACAAAACATTTCCGAACACTTTGTATACATTCCTACATGAATCATTACAAAGTCAAAGCGAAATGCCTTTTCAAAACAGTTTTGTCAAACACACAGAAAGCACCTTTTTAAAATGATCTAATAGCAACTAAGAGCCCGTAGATAACTACGGATGAAAAGGGGTGCTAATACCTTCCCTTTTCATAACCTTCTCCCTTACTCAGAATCTAACGAAGGTCTTTTTCTGTACTTTTTACCTTCCCTTAATTGGATAAAAGAAAAGTCGGTGGAGACTCTTGCTATCCGCACATTTGCGATACAAAAATCTCAAAGTCAGTTCACCGTATTACAAGGGTGCTAATACCTTCCCTTTTCATAATCACCTCCCTTACTCAGAATCTTAAACGAAGGTCTTTTCCTGTTCTTTTCACCTTCCCTTAATTGGATAAAAGAAAAGTCGGTGGGGACTCTTGCTATCCGCAACATTTGCGATCAAACACAAACAAAACAAGTCAGTTCTCCCACCGTATTACAGAACTGGCGACTCTGCTGGGGAGACACCCTAAAAGAGGGGATACCTTAAGGATTTTAGATAACTTTACTATTTTCTATTTGACTTGTATGCTTTATCTTAAGGGTTGTTTGGGTATTATACTGGTGGAGGATCCTACAGCCGGATCCAGATTTCCTTAGGTAAGTAGCAAGAAATAGTCACGACCGTTAGGCGTATACCGAAACGGTCAACATGATGGCTACGTTAGTGCGACACTTTGGATGTCCCAATGCTCCTCATGTCTAGTTGAGGAAAGTATTTGGCTTCTGCATGGTGTCATCAACACTAACTCAATTTCTAGAACCCTAATTGACCCATCATGGCCATTAAAAGGTAGTGAGATGGCCGGATTTGGTGTAGACTAAGGTTGGTTGATACTCGATGCTACGCTCATTAAGATCCGACTTTCGGGATGTTTCGATCGACCACTTGGTAGTCGTATTGAAATAAATCCTACGAGAAAGATCAATGATATGAGATTCCTAGAACCCAGTTACTATTATAGGACAGGATGAGCCAACTCAAACTTTGGTAGGGTAGTCACCCATACCTCATGCAAGCCTTAAACCTAGGGCTATGGTGTGAATTCTTCGTGCTTGCTATTTTCTTAAACATGACATCATAACATCATAACATTGCATATCATTTCTAACTATTTCAAGGACCTAGGTATTTATCTTTGCTCTGTTTTCTAGGATCATGGCTTCCAGAAAGACTATACGAATCAACTTCATGGGTATACCTTCTCAACTCAAAGAATTGGTTTCAGAAATTCCTGATCATGCTCAGTTCATCAAAAGAGATGGTTATCTGCTCGACTTGGTTATCTCCGATTTTGAAGAAGATATGATGCACGTCTTATTCCAATTCTTCGATCCGAAACACCATCGCTTTACATTCCCAGATTACCAGTTGGTTCCTACTTTAGAAGAGTTCTCTAAGCTACTTGGGATACCTGTTCTTGATCAGATGCCATTCACCGATTCAGAAAGAGCTCTGAAATACGAAGACATCGCATTAGCATTACATCTAAAACGCTCAGACATTGAAGCTAACTGGGAAATAAGAAGTGGAGTTAAGGGTTTACTTGCTAAGTTTCTGATAAAGAAAGCTCGAGAATTCCTCAAAGCTATGAGTTTCCATGCATTCGAAGACATTTTGGCCTTGCTAATCTATGGCCTAGTGCTATTTCCTAATCCAGATCAGTTCATAGACGTGAATTCCATCAAGATATTCCTCACTCGCAATCTTGTGCCTACCTTACTTGGGGATATTTTGCATTCTCTCCACACTCGTACCATCAAAAGACAAGGAACTCTCATGTGTTGCATACCTTTACTTTCCAGGTGGTTTATTTTGCACCTTCCTCAATCGGTAATGAAGAACGAGCAAAGGTCGAAGTGGTCTCGAAGGCTGTTGTCACTTTCTCATTCAGATATTCGTTGGTGTCTCTTCTCTCAAAAGGACTTCACTTTCATCGAGCGTTGTGGAGAATTCCCTAATGTACCACTTCTTGGCATAAGGGGAGGTATCACTTACAACCCTTCTCTAGCTCTACGTTAGTTTGGTTATGCTCAAAGAGATGGTCCTCATGATATGGTTTTCCAAGATATTGTGTTTGACTACAACATCGATCTCCAGAATTACCGACAAAGATTTGTGCACGCTTGGGGCATGGTAAAGAAGACTGATACCAAGACTTTGGGACATAAAAATTCCATTCCTTGGGAACCTTACCTCAAATGGGTGCTCGAGCTCAAAACCTCAAGATGCCATTTACATCTGTTCTACCAGTGATCATGGAACCTGTTGCTATAGGTGATGAACCCTATACCATTTTCCATCCCGACATGCCTACTGATTTCGAAGACTTGAAGAGATCCTGGATTCAACTTAAAGAAGAAAGGGATACATTCGAAGCTCAATGTTATGCAAGCGAGAAGAAGGTACTAGTGTTGACAAAGCTACTTCACGAGGAGAGAAACATCAACACCTACTTCAAAACCAAGAGGAAGCGCCCATGGGAGACTTAGAGCTCTAGGAATTTGTTCTTCTATTTTTCAAAACTATCTTTTGTACTTAAAAGAAAAAGAAAAAAGAGAAACTAATAAAAGTTTGTGCATGCTTGTTTAAAATATTTAAATTCCTAAGGTCCTTGAAAACATTGCATTGCATAAACATCGCATATCATGACATGACATGTCATAACAGGTACATTGAAGATCAGTTTTCTTATCCTCTTGCTGTTTACTTCAGCAGAAATGGCTCTTGAACAGACTGTCAAAGATCTCCAGGCTCAGAATGCTCAATTCCAGGAGATGTTCACCAACTTGGTCCAAGGCCAGAAGAACCTGAAGAAACTCATCACCAGAAAAAAGAAGACCATCGGTATCCTCAACATGGGAAGGAATCACAAAGGTGCGCCTAAGGTGGTCAGCTGCTTAGAAATCTCAGACAAGAGTGGTGAAATTGAGGAAAGCATCGGGAACAACGAAGGAAGCCGTCAAGGGTCTGAAAACATAGAAGAAGACTACCTGAGCGAACATTATCCTCTTGATGATGACAGGTACAAGCAACTTGAAGACCGTCTGAATGCTGTGGAAAATTTGAAAATGTCTGGGTTGAATTTTGATGATCTGAGTCTTGTCCCTGGTGTGGTAATTCCCCACAAGTTCAAAGTTCCTACCTTTGCCAAGTATGATGGCATCTCTTGTCCAAAACTACATCTGAAGTCCTACGTTCAGAATATACATCCTCATACTGAAGACAGGAAGCTATGGATCCATTTCTTTCACGAGAGTTTATCCGGAACTCAGTTAGAGTGGTATTATCTGCTAGAGAGTACCCACATTCATACCTGGAATGACTTAGCAGATGCTTTCTACAAGTAGTACCAATACAATGCTGAATTGGAACCCACCCACATGCAGCTACAGAGCATGTCTATGGGTCGTGACGAGAAGTTCAAAGAATACACTCAGAAATGGCGAGATCTAGCAGGCAGAGTTCAACCACCCTTGTCCAATAGGTAGTTGGTTGATATATTTATGGGAACACTGACAGACCCATTCTTCAATCATCTAATTGGAAACTCTTCAGACGGATTCACCGAGCTGATACTGACAGGCGAATGTATCGAAGCTGGAAAAGTCGTGCCAAAAATGATCGTACTCAATATGTGGGTGCAGTCGTGATCTCCAACCCTACACCAACGCAACCTCAATGAGACAACGCGCATAACCAGAACGCGCCGCGAAGACAGTTCACGAAGATCAACATGCCATTGTCGCAAGCATTGCAACACATGTTAAAAGCATAGCTGATTACTTTGAGGGATCCTCCTTGAAATTCCTGGCAGCAGATACTTGATGTCACAGAGAATGTTATGACACAGTATCTGACACTCAGTTAACAATAAAAAAACTAAATTCAAGCAGCGATAAAGAACACAATAAATTGTTTACCGTTCGGTGTCTAACTACACTACATCGGGGGCTACCAAGCAGGAGGAAATTCATTATTAGTAGAATTAATTCGGGAATAAACCAACGGTTTATCTCCTTCATAAAACCTACCAATGCAACTTCAATCTAAGTCCTACTTAGACACGAGTTCCTACTCACTCCCCTCAATCACAACAGTGATATCAACCTATTGAATAATTGAATTGTGAAGACACACTTCAATTAACTATCTTGATCTTGCTAAAGCTTCATCAAGAGACAAACACTCGTGCTTCAAAGCTTTGGTGATAAACTACCCTTACAAACAAATCCTAGTCAAGGCATTTATCAATTGATAATTGCTTGGCTCACTGAAGAAACTAGAATTACACAAATAACAACCTGCTAAATCTTCAATAAATTCGGGCGCAGACGGTGTAAGGTTGTATTCCTTTTATAGAAGCAGTCCTGAAACTTTAGTTTTGGGCTTCCATAAAGATAGCTAGGGTTCACTTAATGTAATCCTAAAAACATGGTCTTTTCAACAACCAATTTAGGTTTAACTAAGATTAACCTAGCAGCCACGTGAGCATACGTTTTAATAACAGAAAAACATAATGCAGCAGCTCAACAAACTTCCTGAAAAGTCTCAGGAAAAACAGATTCTGCAGAACAGAATGTCACACTGAATGTCATAACATCTGTTACGACAACAGACTATTTTCTGCAGAATTCTGGCACAGCTTTTATCTTCCAGTTCTGAGTTGTACTTTAAACATCCTTGTCAAGTAGGATTTATCTTCAATCTCTGAATGTCATGACATTTATCAAGACATTGCCATAGCCTAGTTTTACCAAAAAGTAATGCCAACTTAAAACACTAACACTCCTCAACACGTAAACACTTCCTATCCAAAATACAATCCTAATGCAAGGTGTGAATTGTCATACCCCAAAATTTTCCCTCCATCTTCTCAAGGTATATCATACATTCATACTCAAGGATTCCTCAAGAGTTGATCAGACAAACTCTCTCCAAGACAATCAACCCAAACTAGGGTTTAGTATTCCTCAGATCAAGATGGACTTCCAACATCTCCAATGGTCTTCATGTCTCCTCATATTCTTCAAAGATTCTCCATGTCAAGTTTCAAGCCTTACAAGTCAAGTTTCCTCAGACAATTGCTCAGATGGTTGAAAATCAGTTGTATTGGACAAAAAGTCAACTGTGGTCAACATACAGTCAAACTTCATGATTTTTGGTCAACATCCTCATTTTGAAGTTACATTCATCATTTGATCAAGGGTTGATCATGAGTCATCAAGAAAACTCAAGATTTGCTCAAAAGTCAAACTTTCCAAATTAGGGTTTCTAGGTGAAAAGTCAACTGAACTTTGACTGATCATAACTTCTTCATACTTTCTCAGAAATTTTCCCACCACCTCTTGTTTTGAAGGAAATTCAATTCTCTACAACTTCATGTCTCACAAGAATGTTCAAAAAATGCTTCATTTGAGAGGTATGGCTCAAAACATTACAGGTCCTTTTCAAAGTCAACAAAAAGTCAACTTTTTGTTTTGAGGATATATTGAGCATGGAAACTCCAATTGAGATGAGACCAAAACGGTTGGTTAGAGGACTCTTAGAGATTTCCAAAAAGTCCAAGAACACTCAAAAATGTGGAAAATTGAGCAAGATACACCATTCACAAGTTGGGCAATTTTGGAGAAGTGCACAAAGAGAGATGCTTCTAAAAATCAAAATTTTTGCAAATGGGCTTACTTTTTCTTCATCCAAACTTGTTCCTTATGCAATTAGGAATATCCAAGCCCAATTCCACGAATTTTTGTTTTATTTTTCTATTTAATTTGGAATTTATCCATTTAAATACAAATTAAATTTAAAAATAAAGTATAAAATCAAAATTAAATGCAAACTTGATTTTTATCTCTTCCTTGAGATCCAAGCAACTCAATAAAGCCAGCAAATTTCGAAATTTGGATTGATATGGCAAGATTTGATTGAAAATTGATCAAAAAATGAAAATTTGATTTTGTACAAAAATCAAATTTGATTTACATTGATTAGTGATTGATTCTTCCTCAAATTAACTCCAAATCCTTCTACTATATATACACACAACTCATGCCACACGAATTAGGGTAGAAATTTTGACTGGAGAAACCCTTATTGAAGCTCAAAAAACCGTGGGTTACAAGCTACTAGCAACCTTGTTTTTGCTTCGATTCAACCGATTCCAAGCACTCAAACACATTCCTTGATACCTCTTGAATCGATCCAGACCCTCACTTTGCTCAAAACCATCCAGAATCAAATAATTCGAATTCGGTTTGTTCAAGAAAATTTCAAAATCGTATTTCAATTATCATGCATTTTTAACATGTTTCATTGTTGTTTTTGTGATCAGTGATAAGTTTGCAAGCGATCTGTGGGCTGTTTGATTGCATTTCCATATCCTGAAACGTAATATGCCATAACTAGGGTTCCTGAGCTCGATTTAGGGCTTTGCTTAACTGGAAAAATTGGACCATGAGACTGTTACCATTGCGTTCGGAATGATGTCTGGAATCGAACCATGGTCTTAGATGTTATTTATATTATGTATGCTTGATTTTTGAATTTGCCAGGGTCGTAGCTTCGAACAATGGCCGACGCTGAGTTTTCAAAAGTTCAAATCGGAGAAGATGAAGTCTGGTGCGTAATTGATGCAACAGGGAGACGACACTTGTTCATATGCCATCCGTTCCGATTCAGTGACACGCGTGCGCTCCAGAGCAGATGGCAAAGGCGTGGGGTTGTGAGTGGAAGGTCTCCAGTTCGATCCCTGGCCATGGCATTTGGTTTTACATGTTTGCAATCTTTTTCTTATTTTATTATTTTCCATTTAATATTTTGCATCTATTTTAATTCTTTCCAATATTTTTTTTCATGCATTAAAAATCATCAAAAATATTTTTCCTCTTGCATTTATTTTCATAAAATGTTTATTTAATTTATAAAATTAAAAAATATTATTTTTCATGCATATTTAATTTTAATTCTAATTTACCATTTAAATCACTTTTAATTAGTTTTTAATTATTAAATTGCATCCAAAAAATCCCAAAAAATTATTTTAGCATATTTATGTTATTTCCAGCATGTCATATTTTTCTCATTCAAAAAATTGCATTTTTACTAATATTTTCCTTTTATTCGATTCATCTCGTATTTTCCGATTTCTCATCTTTTCACAGGTTATCCCGTTTCGGACGATTTTTTCTTATTGTTTCTTTTTTTTCAATAATGTAACTGTTCATGGGATGTAATAGTTAATAAGGGCTTTTATTTTCCGAAAGTTTAAATTATGTATCTGCCCCAAAGTCATGTAATAGCGTAGGACATTTATCTTTCCGCATCTTTACATTCCGCATCTTAATTTCCGCACCCTATAAACTGCTAGTAATTAGGCGTGCATGGCAAGACTAAAATCAACATAGCCCACTAATTTTCAAAGATAAAATATCTGAAACAACACACTCTTTCACACACGCACCCCTTAGGGTAATTCTCTCTCGTTGCCTTCCGAATTCAAATATGGTCATGTCCCTCGAACGTAGAGGTATCCTAGCACCGTTGCCTTCAAAACAAATCATCATAGTCCCTTCGATACAAAGATCATAAGACCCACGATGTCGCCTCCGAATATATGATCTTGACCCTCGATTGTCGCCTACGAAAAATGATGATAGTCCCTTCGAATGTGCTAGGATACTCCTACAAGTTGCCTTCTATGACCATCCGATGTCCCTTCGAATGTCCGCTTACATCCAGAATGGAGTTACCTACCAACTAATGGTATGGATAGCGCTATTCTAAAGGAACGTAAAATAACAACGACCAATTCGAGTAGGTAATAAGACTTTTAGTTGCTTGCTCTATCAAAATACTTTTCACACCTTACACTTTTGTCAAAGTTCAAACTCTTTTTCAAAACAAAACATTTCCAAACACTTTGTATACATTCCTACGAATCATTACAAAGTCAAAGCGAAATGCCTTTTCAAAACATTTTGTCAAACACACGAAAGCACAATTTTAAAGTGATCTAAGAGCAACTAAGAGCCCGTAGATAACTACGGATGGAAAGGGGTGCTAATACCTTCCCTTTTCATAACCTTCTCCCTTACTCAGAATCTAACGAAGGTCTTTTTCTGTACTTTTACCTTCCCTTAATTGGATAAAAATAAAAGTCGGTGGCGACTCTTGCTATCCGCACATTTGCGATACAAAAACCTACAAAGTCAGTTCACCGTATTACAGAACTGGCGACTCTGCTGGGGAGAGTCTAAAAGAGAGAATGCCTTAGGGATTTCTAAATCACATTTATTGCTTTCTGTTTGACTTGCTTGCTTTATCTTTAAGGGTTGCTTGGGTATTATATTTGTGGGGGATCCTACACCCGGATCCGGCTTTCCTTTTAGGTAAGTAGCAATAAATCATCGCGACCGTTAGACGTATATCAAAACGGTCAACATGATGGCTACGTTAGTGTGACACTTTGGATGTCCTGATACTCTTCATTCCCAAGTTGAGGATAGTATTTGGCTTCTGCGTGGTGTCATCAAGCACTAACTAAACTTTTAGAACCTTAATTGACCCATCTTGGCCATTAGAAGGTAGTGAGATGGCCGGCTTTGGTGCAAACTAAGGTTGGCTGATACTCAATGCTACACTCATTAAGATCAGACTTTTGGGATATTTTCGATCGACCACTTGGTAGTCGTATTGAAATAAACGCCTACGAGAAAGATCAATGATATGAGATTCCTAGAACCCGGTTACTATTATAGGACAGGATGAACCAACACAAACTTTTGGTGGGGTAATCACCTATACCTCATGCAAGCCTTAAACCTAGGCTCATTGTGTGATTTGTTTGTGTGTGCCAAACATGACATCATGACATCATCTGCATTGCATATCATTTCTAACTATTTCAAGGACCTAGGGATTTATCTTTGCTCTGTTTTGTAGGGAATTATGGCTTCTAGAAAGACTATCCCGAATCAACTTCATGGGTATACCTTCTCAGCTCAAAGAATTGGTTTCACAGAAATTCCCGATCATGCTCAGTTCATCAAAAAACATGGTTATCTACTTGACTTGGTTATCTCCGGTTTTGAAGAAGATATGATGCATGTCCTATTCCAGTTCTTCGACCCGAAACACCATTGCTTTACATTCCCAGATTATCAGTTGGTTCCTACCTTGGAAGAATTCTCTAAGCTACTTGGGATACCTGTTCTTGACCAAATGCCATTCACCGGTTTAGAAAAGGTTCCTAGGTATGAAGACATCGCATCAGCATTACACCTAAAGTGCTCAGACATTGAAGCCAATTGGGAAACCAGAAGTGGAGTTAAGGGTTTACTTGCTAAGTTCTTAATTAAGAAAGCCCGAGAATTCCTCAAAGTTATGAGTTTCCATGCATTTGAAGATATTGTGGCCTTGCTAATCTATGGTTTGGTTCTATTCCCTAACTCGGATCAATTCATAGATGTCAACGCCATCAAGTTGTTTCTTACCCGTAATCCTGTGCCTACTTTACTTGGAGACATTATGCATTCTCTTCACACTCGTACTACTAAGAGACAAGGAACTCTCATGTGTTGTATACCGTTACTTTCCAGGTGGTTTATTTCGCACCTTCCTCCATCAGTTTTGAAGAACGAACAAAGGATGAAGTGGTCTCAAAGGTTAATGTCACTCTCTCATTCAGATATCCGTTGGAGTCTTTTCTCTTAAAAGGACTTCACCTTCATTGAGCGTTGTGGAGAATTCCCTAATGTACCACTACTTGGTATAAGGGGAGGTATCACTTACAATCCTTCTCTAGCTCTATGTCAGTTTGGTTTTGCTCGAAGAGATGGTCCGCATGATATGCTTCTCCAAGATATTGTGTTCGACTACAACCACGATCTCCAGAATTACCGACGAAGGTTCATACACGCTTGGGCCATGGTAAAGAAGACTGATACCAAGACTTTGGGGCACCAAAACTCCATTCCTTGGGAACCTTACCTCAAATGGGTGCGAGCTCGAGCTCAAAACCTCATGATGCCATTCACGCCAGTTTTACCAGTAATTATGGAACTGTTGCTATAGGTGGCGTACCTATCTTGTCCTCCATCCGGACATGCCTCACGATTTTGAAGACTTGAAGAGATCTGGATTCAGCTCAAAGAAGAAAGGATACATTTGAAGCTCGATGTTATGCAAGTGAGAAGAAAGTGCTAGAGTTGACCAAGCTACTTCACGAGGAGCGAAGCATCAACGCCTACCTCGGCACCAAGAGGAAGCGCCCATGGGAGACTTAGAGCTTTAGGATTTATATGTTTTCTTTTATTTGTTTGAACTATCTTTTGTACTTAAAAAAAGAAAAAGAATAAAAAGAGTACTAATAAATGTTTGTTCATTGCTTGTTTAACAAATTTAAATCTCTAAGGTCCTTGAAAACATTGCATTGCATCCGCATAAACATTGCATATAATAGCATAACATTGCATCACAGGTACATTGAAGATTGGTTTTCTCATTTGCTCGCTATTTATTTTAGCAGAAATGGCTCTTGAACAGTCTGTCAAAGATCTCCAGGCTCAGAATGCTCAGTTTCAGCAGATGTTCACCAGTTTGGTCCAAGGCCAAGAAGATCTGAAGAAGCTCATTAATAGGAAGAAGAAGGTTGTTGGTCTCCTCAACATGGGCAGACGCTACAAAGGTGGTCCTAGAGTGGTTAGTCGAATTGAGCTCTCTGAAGGAAATGTCAAGAAGGAGGATGAGCAAAGTGACAAAGGTAATGGTGAAGGCAGCCAGCATGAGCCTGAAAAAGACTATGATAATGGCCAGTACTCTGATGAAGATGACAAGTACAAGCAACTTGAAGACCGTCTGAATGCTGTGGAAAACCTGAAGATGTCCGGGCTGAATTTTGATGATCTGAGTCTTGTCCCTGGTGTTGTGATTCCTCCCAAGTTCAAAGTGCCAACTTTTGCTAAGTATGATGGCATGTCTTGCCCTAAGTTGCATTTGAAGTCCTATGTCCAGAAGATCAATCCCCACACTGATGACAGAAAGTTGTGGATGTATTATTTTTAAGAGAGTTTGTCCGGAACTCAATTGGAGTGGTATTATCAGCTAGAGAATGACCGTATCCGTACTTGGAATGACTTAGCAGGTGCTTTCTACAAGCAGTATGAGTACAATGCTGAATTGACACCCACCCGCATGCAACTACAAAGCATGTCTATGGGTCGTGACGAGAAGTTCAAGGAGTATGCTCAGAAATGGAGAGATTTAGCAGGCAGAGTTCAGCCACCCTTGTCCAATAGGGAGTTGGTTGATATGTTTATGGGAACACTGACAGGCCCATTCTTCAATCATCTGATTGGAAACTCTTCAGCCGGATTCACCGAGCTGATATTGACAGGCGAGCGTATTGAAGCTGGTATGAAGAGCGGAAAGATTCATGTAAAGACATCTTCAAATGCTGCGAAGAGATCTTTTGGTGGTAAGAAAGAAGTTAATGTTGTGTATGGTCAGAAAAGCCGAGCCAAGACCGACCGCGCTCAATCTGTGGGGGCAGTTGTGATCTCCAATCCTACATCAGCACAACCTCAGCGAGACAACGCGCGCAGTCAGAACGCGCTACGAAGACAGTTTACAAAGATCAACATGCCATTGTCGCAAGCCTTGCAACACATGTTGAAAGCAGAGCTGATTACCTTGAGGGATCCTCCTCAGAATGTCAACACTTCCTCTCCGAGATACAATCCTAATGCTAAGTGTGCTTACCATTCCAATAGCCCTAGACATAACACCGATGATTGTTGGGCCCTGAAGAACAAGATTCAAGATATAATTGAAGCTAAGCAGATTGAGTTCGACCCTCCTGTTGAGACTCCGAATGTGATCAACGCGCCCATGCCTAACCATGACAAGAGTTCCAATGCTGTTGGTGACGATACTTATGTATTCAATATAGATGACTTGACCATCCCTCTGATGACTGTTAAGAAGAATTTGCTACAAGCCAGTGTCAATCCAGGATGCCCAGAGAATTGTCGTTGGTGCCCATCTGCACCTGATTGTTGTGCTTGGTTGAGAAGACGTGTCCAGTGCATGATGGATAACCGTGAGATACTATTTCTAAAACCACCTATGCAGAAGCTGTGTGAAGACATGTCCAAACTGAAGATCGAGGAGGCGAATGAAACCGCACCATCTGTGTGGGATACCTTGGGGCAGCCAAGTGGAAAGTATGATTACATGGTGAAGTACACTGTTCCTGAAAGCTACAAGATTCCTATTGAAGATGATAAAGCAACCGGATGGGGTGACGATTTCCCAGAAGACTATGCTGATGTTAACACAATAAGGATTTCCTCTACTGATTCTGTGCCTAGAGTGGCACCTCTCATTATTACTTCGCCAAGACCAGTTCCATATTCCTCTGACAAGGCTATTCCTTGGAATTATGGAGCTGATGTTTACTATCATGGCGTCAAGCAAGACCCTCTGACCATTGAAGATCTTACAGTTGAAGCTACCATTCCTAACATTGACAACATCACCGGATCAAGTAAGGTGACTCGAACTGGAAGAGTATTTTCTCCAGATATCTCTCCTCCAAAAGACACTGCGACTCCAGCTCGCTTTCCAGCTATTCAACCCATTCCCCAAGCTAGAGGAAAGAACGGTGACTCATCCTTTCGACGGAGTACCAAAGGAAGTTCTTGAAGCCCTCAAACAAGAAATGGAGGAAATTAGAAGATTATCAAGAAGAGTGACTACAATGTTGTGGAGCAGTTGGGACGAGACTCGTCCAAGAACTCCATGCTTGCTCTGCTCTTGTGCTCGAGGGCTCATGCTAATGCCTTGGTGAAGTTTGAAAGAATGCTCATGTACCGCAAGACACTACCAACAGTTTGAAGTTTGTATTGCTAGCACAACAACGGCCTAGGCTTCTCGATCTTGATTTGACTCATCTGGGAAAAAACACAACAAAGCCTTGCACATCTACTTGAATGCAAGGGCACTACATTGTCTCATGTTTTGGTGGATCTTGGTTACTCTGAATATCCTACCAAAGCGCTTTTGATCGACTTGATGTTGAAGGGTTGGTTCTGAGACCCAGTGACATTATTGTGAGAGCTTTTGATGGTTCTAAGCGAACAGTGCTTGGAGAGCTCATTCTGCCTGTTAAAGTCGGTTCCCAGACTTTTGACTCTACTTTCTTTGTCATGGACATCCGTCCAGCTTACTCTTGCCTACTTGGACGCCCTTGGATACATGGGGCGGCATTACCTCTACCATCAGTGTCCGGTGAAGGGGAAAGTTGTCACAGTATGTGGTGAAGAAGAATATATGGTCAGTCATCTACAGTCATTCCGATACCTCGAGATGGAGGGTGAATTCTTTGAGACTCCCTGTCAAGCTTTTGAAATAATACCCAGAGTCATGCCTGTTGACTCTCCTGTCACTCCTGAAGTTACACAAGCTCCGCCTAGGATGGCCTCGTTGAAAGATGCTCCAGCCGTTGTTGAAGAAGGTAGTATATTTGGGGTCAGCTCCCTGATCTTCCTTTCAAATCCGACAAGACTGGTTTAGGCTTCACCGTCAAGGGTCAGAAGATGATACGCCGCGAACGTGCCGGCCAACTTACCTTTCGCATCAGTTAGAGTGGAATCCATGCTATAGAAGACGACGACCACGACTTCGACATCAACAAGTGGATCTTCCCAAATCCAGACAATGGGCTCAGCAATTGGAAGACTGAAGACGTCATACCAATCTCCTTTAGTCAGGAGTAATTGCTCTTGTTTTGTTTTGCTTTTCGTATTTTCTGTGTTTTGAACAATAAACTCTAAAGCCTAGTGCCTTGCCCGGGGAATCATGGCTCGTTTGTGAGGTTATTATCATCATTTGCATATTTTCATTCAATAAATCGTTGGACTTTTGCATTCAATTGTTGTTTTTTTCTTTTACGTTATCACCCTTCAAAAGCTATGTGTTTCTTACACACCCGTGATACAACTGAGAATCACTCGAATCTCGATGATAACACTATGCTATTGCTAAATATGACTTCGATAATCCGATCTACCAAGCCGAAGGCGAAAGTGAGGAAGATTGTGAAGTGCCGGAGAACTTGCCACTACTGACAAGAAGAGCGATTATCTGACCACGAAGCGAGTTGAGGTTGTGAATTTGGAGTCTTGATGAAGGCAGAAAAGAGATCAAGATAGGAGCTGGTCTTGAGAACGATTCAGAAAGATTGGTCCGGATGCTACGAGACTATATTGAGGTTTTGCTTGGTCATACGAAGACATGCCGAGTTTGGACATTGATATTGTGGTCACCGATTGCTGACAAAAGAAGGTTTTCTCCCAGTGAAACAGAAGGTTCGTCGCATGCGTCCTGAGATGTCAGAGAAAATCAAAGCCGAAGTTATGAAGCAGTTCAATGCCGGTTTCTTAGCTGTTACCTCCTATCCACAGTGGGTTGCAAATGTGGTACCCGTGCCTAAGAAGGATGGCAAGGTACGAATGTGTGTGGATTACAGAGATCTGAACAAAGCGAGTCCGAAAGACGATTTTCCACTTTCTCATATTGATGTTCTGGTTGACAACACCGCTCAGCATAAGGTTTTCTCTTTCATGGATGGTTTCTCCGGTTACAATCAGATTAAAATGGCTCCTGAAGACATGGAGAAGACTACTTTTGTTACACAGTGGGGCACTTTCTGCTACAAGGTTATGCCGTTCGGACTGAAGAACGCAGGCGCCACTTATCAGTGTGCTATGGTGACATTATTCCATGACATGATTCATCACGAGATAGAGGTCTACATCGATGACATGATAGCTCGATCACAGACAAAAGAAGAACATCTTGATCATTTGCGACTGTTTGTGTTGAAGAAGTCTGGTGAGACTTAATCCTAACAAGTGCACCTTTGGAGTCAGATCCGGAAAACTCTTAGGGTTTGTTGTCAGTGGTAAAGGTATTGAAGTTGACCCCGCCAAGGTTAAAGCTATTCAAGAGATGCCAGCTCCCCGTACCGAGAAGGAAGTCAGAGGTTTCTTGGGCCGATTGAACTACATTGCCAGATTCATTGCACATTTAACTGCTACTTGTGAGCCAATCTTCAAGTTACTTAAGAAAGATCAAGTGGTAGAATGGAAAGACGATTGCCAGATCGCTTTTGACAAAATCAAGGAGTATCTACAGAATCCTCATATCCTAATGCCGCCTGCCGAAGGAAGACCTCTTATCATGTACTTGACAGTGTTAGAGAACTCGATGGGGTGTGTGTTGGGGCAACATGACGAGTCTGGTCGAAAAGAGCATGCAATATACTACCTTAGCAAAAAGTTTACCGACTGTGAAACAAGATACTCATAGCTCGAGAAAACTTGCAACACTTTGGCTTGGGTTGCTCGCCGACTAAGACAGTATATGTTGACTCACACTACCTTGTTGATTTCCAAGATGGATCCGATAAAATACATATTTGAGAAACCAGCTCTCTCCGGAAGAATAGCAAGATGGCAGATGATCCTGACCGAATATGACATCTAGTATACTTCTCAGAAAGCAATCAAAGGAAGTATAGTAGCCGATCATTTGGCTCATCAAGCCGTAGATGACTATCGATCTATGCGGTTAATTTCGGATGAAGATGTTTTACTAATTCTTGTTGCGAAGAACCAGGCCCAGACGAAGGACATGAACAAGGATCCCGATGGACTATGGTCTTTGATGGAGCCTCAAATTCACTTGGCAATGGCATTGGTGCCATCATTACATCCCTGACGGACATCGCCTTTCACCGGAACATTGTTTGATTGCACTAACAACATGGCTGAATCTGAGCGTGCATCATGGATATTAAAGCTGCTATTGACTTAAGAATCAAGTTCTTGCAAGTGTATGGAGACTCAGCTTTAGTGATCAGTCAGATTAAGGGCGAGTGGGATACGAAGCATCCGAATCTTATTTCGTATCGAGAGCATGTCCTGAGTTTGATCCCCTACTTCGAAGAGATTACTTTTGATCATATTCCACGAGAAGAGAATCAGTTGGCAGATGCATTGGCTACTATGTCATCTATGTTCAAGGTCAGATGGGACAACGAGGCTCCCCAGATCATCATTGAGAAGTTTGACGAACCAGCATATTGTTGTGAGCTTGACGCAGAAGAGAAACCTTGGTACTATGACGTGAAGAGGTATCTTGAGACTCAGGAATATCCTGCAGGGGCATCTGTCAACGATAAGAAGTTCATGAGAAGATTTGCATCCAAATTCTTCCTCAACAACGGCATCTTATATAAGCGCAACCACGACTTGTGCTTACTCCGCTGTGTAGACCAGAAAATAGCAATACGCATCATGGAAGAGTTACACGAAGGCGCATTTGGTACCCACTCTAGTGGACATACAATGGCTAAGAAGATTCAGAGAACAGGTTACTATTGGTCCACCATGGAAGCTGATTGTCACCGCTATGCTCGATCTTGTCACAAATGCCAGATTTATGCCGACAAAGTGCACGTACCTCCAGTACCTCTGAATGTTCTAACAACTCCTTGGCCTTTTGCAATGTGGGGCATTGACATGATTGGAGAAATCAAGCCCACTGCTTCCAACGGACATCGTTTCGTCCTTGTGGCAATTAACTATTTCACCAAGTGGGTAGAAGCAGCCTCATTCGCATCTGTTACCAAGAATGTTGTGGCACGATTCATCAAACATAATCTTATATGTCGATATGGCACTCCCGAAAGGATTATCACAGATAACGGTTCCAATCTCAACAACAAGATGATCACTGAACTCTGCACGCAGTTCGAGATCAAGCATCACAATTCTTCTCCATATCGTCCTAAGATGAACGGCGCAGTGGAAGCCGCCAATAAGAATATCAAGAAGATTATACAGAAGATGACAGTGACTTACAAGGATTGGCATGAGATGTTACCATTCGCTCTTCATGGTTATCGCTTTTCTGATCGAACATCAACAGGGCAACCCCTTCTCTCTAGTATACGGTATGGGCAGTCCTACCAATTGAGGTTGATACCCTCACGAGTCTTCGGGGCCTTGAGTTAAGCGAAGCGATTGGGTCGGACTCGCCTTGACCAGATTAACTTGATTGACGAGAAATGACTTGCATCCATCGCCATGGACAAATTTATCGAGCGAATGATCGAGCATTTAACAAGAAGGTCAAGCAAAGTCTACCAAGTCGGTGATCGGTAGTCAAGCGCATCATTCTTCCACAAGGTGATCCTAGGGGCAAATGGACTCCCACCTATGAGGGACCGTTTGTAGTCAAGGCAGTATTTTCGGCGGAGCTATGATACTTAGCACCATGGATGGTGAAGACTTCCCACACCGTGAATGGACATAGTCAAAAATACTACGCATGAGCAGACCCGCTAGGTCGGTGACCTAGGCAAAAATAAGGCGTCTGACGAACCAAAAGGTTCGGCAAAATTAAGGACATATACAAAAATGTACACCGCAAGTCGAAAACACGAAAAGGCGGCTTGGGCAAAAGGGTATCCGGTGAAAAGAAAGGCGGTCTAGGCAAAAGTTAGGGATTTATGCGTACGACTATGTCCCTTCCAAATCACCTACTTCCAGACTACTATCAGCATTCAAGATTCAAATGGCGAAGATCAATTCACTCACTTTCTAACTGACAACAAGGAGATGAGATAGTTGAAATATATGAGTACTAGCATAGTTGGAACTTAACGAGATTGTTTCCACATAGCTTTTTTACTTTTCTTGTGTACAAACTACTTGGCCATACGCCACCTTTCAAATAAACGCAAGTTTCTTTCTCTTTACAATTTTTGTTGTTGTCGTTTGCATAAAGTCCAACGTTTGCTTTGAATGATTATATGCATCTAGCAATAAGAATCTAATCACAAACGTGCGAAAAGTGAACGTGCAAAAGTAATTGCTACAGGCTATAGGAATCAAGATGACGACGAAAGTCACCAACATTTCCCCGCAGAGCATGGATCCCCACAGAGATGTTGCTTACTGTCATACCCCAAAATTTTCCCTCCATCTATTCAAGAGATTTCATACATCTATGCTCAAGGATTCCTCAAGAGTTGATCAGACAAACTCTCTCCTAGACAATCAACCCAAACTAGGGTTTGGTATCTCTCAAGTCAAGATGAATTTCCAACATCTCCAATGGCCTTCATGCCTCCTCATATGCTTCAAAGATTCTCCATGACAAGTTTCAAGCTTCACAAGTCAAGCTTCCTTAGACAATTGCTCAGATGGTTGAAAATCAGTTGTATTGGACAAAAAGTCAACGTGGTCAACATCTTCAAACTTCATAATTTTTTGTCAACATCCTCATTTTGAAGTTACATTCATCATTTGATCAAGGGTTGATCATGATTCATCATGAAAACTCAAGATTTGCTCAAAAGTCAAACTTTCTAAATTAGGGTTTCTAGGTGAAAAGTCAAGCGAACTTTGGTGATCATAACTTTCTCATACTTTCTCAGAAATTTTCCCACCAAAGCTCATTTTGAAGGAAATTCAATTATCTACAACTTCATGTCTCACAAGAATGTCCAAAAAATGCTTCATTTGAGAGGTATAGCTCAAAACATTACAGGTCATTTTCAAAGTCAACAAAAAGTCAACCTTTTGATTTGAAGATATATTGAGCATGGAAACTCCAATTGATATGAGACCAAAGACATTGTTTAGAGGACTCTTAGAGCTTTCCAAAAAGTCCAAGAACACTCAAAAATGTGGAAAATTGAGCAAGTTACACCATTCACAAGTTGGGCAATTTTGAAAGAATGCACAAAGAGAGGTACTTCAAAAAATCAAATCTTTTGCAAATGGGCCTACTTTTTCTTCATCCTAACTTATTCCTCATGCAATTAGGAATGTCCAAGCCCAATGCCACGATTTTCTATTTTATTTTCCTATTTAATTTGGAATTTATTCATTTAAATACAAATTAATTTGAAAAATAAAGTATAAAATCCAAATTAATTGAAAGATTGATTTTTATTGCTCCCTTGTGATCCAATTAACCCATAAATGCCAGCAATTTCGAAATTAGATCAAATTTGGCAACATTGGATTGAGATTAATCAAATTTTGAAAATTTGATTTTGGACAAAAATCAAAATTGATTTCCATTGAATATTGATCAATTCTTTCCCAAATCAATCCCAAATCCATCCAGCATATATACTTGATGCATACCAATTGCAAAGAAAACGGAAAAATTGGCTCAGAAACCCTATTCTCAAACTGAAAAAATCGAGTTCTTGAAGCAAATAACAATCCTTATTCCAGCCGTTTTCAATCAATTCTAAGGTGTCAAACACATTCCTTGATACCCCAGGAGTGATCCCAGATACTTACATTGCCAAAAAACATCCAGAATCAGAAAATATGATTTCGGTTTGTTCATCTTTTTTCCAAAATCGATTTTCAATTTTCATGCATATTTAACATGTTTTGTGTTTGTTTTTGTGATTAGAAGGAAGATTGCAAGCTTTCTGGGCACTTTAATTGCATTTTCATGGCCGGAAACTCAAGGTGCCATGGTTAGGGTTCCTGAGTTCGTTTTAGGGTTTCACGAAATACATAAAATTGGACCACGAGACCATGCCCATCGCATTCGGAATGACCTGAGGAATCGATCCATGGTCTTAGAATTTATTTATATTATGTATGCTGCGTTTTCCATTTTGCCAGGGCCTGTAGCGTCGAGCCAAAGCCGACGCTATCTTTTGAAAATTCAAATCGAAGAAGTGCAGGCGCGAAGGAGGAGGCAATGGAGAGGCAGCGTGTATTCCACTCACTTCCGATTTCAAGCGATGAACATGCCATTTCGGTTGGTCGGCGTTGGTTTTCAAAGTTTGAGCATCGGGTCCCAGTTCGAACCATCTGGGACCATTATTTTCTAATGACTTTTCTTCATATTTTTCTATTTTTCAATTTATTTCAATATTTGCATCCTATTTTAATTAATTTCCACATTTTATTTTTGCATTAAAAAATCATCAAAAATATTTATTCTTTTTGCATTATTGTCATAAAAACCTTTATTTAATTTAATAAATTTAAAAATATCTTTTTGCATGCATATTTATTTTTATTTTTTTTTTTAGCATTTAAATCATTGTAAATTAGTTTTTAATTACTAAAATGCATCTAAAAAATCCCAAAAAATTATTTTAGCTTATTTATCTTATTTCCAGCATATAATAATTTTACCATATTAAAACTTGCATTTTTCTAACATTTTTTCTCTTGTTCGATTCATATTGCATTTTCCGATTTCTTCTTTTTGTACAGGTTGATCCGATTCAAACGATTTTCTCTTTATCATTTTATCATTCTATTTTTCCAATAATGTAATTGCTCATGGGTTGTAATAGTTTAATTTAGGACTTTATTTTCCGCATTTTAAATTATGTATCTAAAGCCTTGTAATAAGCGTAGGTTTTACTTTCCGCACCTTTACATTTCCTTTTACATTCCGCATTTTACTTTCGCACCTTATCAATTGCTAGTAATTAGGCGTGTATGGCAAGACTAATAACGAATATAGCCATTAATTTCAAGATAACATATTACGAAATCAACACACTTCTTCACACATGCCCCTTTGGGTAATTCACTCTCGTTGCCTTCTGAATTCAAAATGGTCAAGTCCCTCGAGCGTAGAGGTATTCTAGCACCGTTGCCTTCAAACAAATCATCATAGTCCCTTCGATACAAAGATCATAAGACCCACGATGTCGCCTCCGAATACATGATCTTGACCCTCGATTGTAAGCCTCGAAAATGATGATAGTCCCGAATGTGCTAGGATACTTCCTACAAGTTGCTTTCTATGACCATCCGATGTCCCTTGAATGTCCGCTTACATCCAACGATGGAGCTACCTACTAACTAATGGTACGGCTAGCGCTATTCTAAAGGAGCGTAAATCAACGACCAAATTAAGTGGGTAATAAGTCTCCTAGTTGCTTGCTCTATCAAATGCTTTTCATACCACACACTCTTTTTCAAAGTTCAAAACTCTTTTCAAAACGAAACATTTCAGAACACTTTGTATACATTCCTACATGAATCATTACAAAGTCAAAGCGAAATGCCTCTTTCAAAACAATTTTTTTTTTCAAACACACAGAAAGCAATTTTAAAAAAGTGATCTAGAGCAACTAAGAGCCTGTAGATAACTACGGATGGAAAGGGGTGCTAATACCTTCCCTTTTCATAACCATTCTCCCGAACTCAGAATCTAACGAAGGTCTTTTTCTGCTACTTTTACCTTCCCTTAATTGGATAAAAATAAAAGTCGGTGGCGACTCTTGCTATCCGCACATTTGGATACAAAAATCCTACGAAGTCTGTTCACCATATTACACTTACCACAAACCTTCCCCAGTGGAGTACGCGTCGGTCCCCAAGCAATGATTCCACTCAACTTAACCGGATTACGCCTGTCTTCGAGCAATAATATTCCATCCCCAACTAAGATGTTTATCCCCAGCGGATATCTCTCAGCAATATCCCTTTTCCCCAACAGCAGTATCCAGACTTGAAACTTGGTCAGATAGTGCACCGGAGGAAACCCACATCCTCTTTCCCCCAGCTAGAGGTTACGGCCTGATTCTTCTATCCGGTCTCCGGCAACTACCATTACTCTCGGCAAGAATCCCGGTAGAGTATCTCTAAGATTCTCCCCAACAGGATCTATGCACAAGATCCTCTGAGCGTACCTCTACCGTCCTCAACAATATCTAGGCACGAAACTTGGTCGGATAATGCCTTTGAAGGAATCAAAGCTATCTTTCTTCTCGGGATCTTCATCCTCAAGCGAGTCGAAATCTCAAGCGAGCTTCGCATCTTCTTCAAGATGGATATGTTTTGAAATACCATAACATCTATCATTCATACATTACTCATAAAAGACATAATTTGTGCATATGTCATTCATCGCATTGTCATGCATCATTCCTTGCATAAGGCTAAAAATATGCTATCAAAGTTTCTCTTGTTTTCTTCAAAGCAGGTGGAAATCACCGTATAAGCTGGTCGGATTAAGCCCGAATCTCGGCGGAAAACTATCGAAAGAGCCGCCTAGTTGTCCTCCGGCGGTGGTCGAGATTAAGCCCGAATCTCGGCGGAAAACTATCCGAAAGATCGCCCCTAGTTGTCCTCCGACGGTGGTCGAGATTAAGCCCGAATCTCGGCGGAAAACTATCGAAAGACCGCCCTAGTTGTCCTCCGACAAGCTGTCGAGATTAAGCCCGAATCTCGATGGGAAAACTATCGAAAGACCGCCCTAGTTGTCCTCCGACAATGGTCGAGGATTAAGCCCGAATCTCGGCGGAAAACTATCGAAAGACCGCCCTAGTTGTCCTCCGCGGTTGGTCAAGATTAAGCCCGAATCTCGGCGGTAAAACTATCGAGCGACCGTCCTCGTTGTCCTCAGCGGATCCGAGATTAAGACCGAAGCGGACGGGAAACCCTATCGAGCGATCACAAGTTATCCTCCAATAACGGCGGTGGATCAACACCGATGCTGACAGGGAAGATATCCACATTTGCCAACTACTACCTCCCTCGAGTAACCGTGCGAAGATTTATTACGATTCCTTCTTATTATCAACAGCAACTCTGTCGTGAGCGACTCGATTACCTTGGATGGCATCTTAAGCCCATCTCCGACTACTTATCAATGTTTCTCCACCTTTGGAATCTGCATATTTGGTTAAAAATCGATACAAACCAATAATTTCATTCAAAGATGAGCACGAAGTCAAGCGTCGACTCCTACGGATGGCATCTTAAGCCCGTCCCATGCTCCTTCGAAGCGGCTCTGAGCCTAGCGTGACTCACTCCCAGCATCGATCTTTCGGATGGCATCTTAAGCCCATCCCGTCAATTTTCCTATTCAGACATTATCGAGTCTAGCATCGACTCATTCCCAGTGAAGTCTCTACCTTCCCCAATGGCATTTGTAAGCCCATTCCGGCATCACCGGTGCAAATTTTCGGTGTACTCAGTGTTCAATCATCTTCTACCTCCGGTCACGAAGGCACGCATGCCAATCTAACCCTTCGATACAAGAAGATTGAGCAGGGGCAGCTGTCATACCCAAAATTTTCCTCCATCTTCTCAAGGTATATCATACATTCATACTCAAGGATTCCTCAAGAGTTGATCAGACAAACTCTCTCCAAGACAATCAACCCAAACTAGGGTTTAGTATTCCTCAGATCAAGATGGACATCCAACATCTCCAATGGTCTTCATGTCTCCTCATATGCTTCAAAGATTCTCCATGTCAAGTTTCAAGCCTTACAAGTCAAGTTTCCTCAGACAATTGCTCAGATGGTTGAAAATCAGTTGTATTGGACAAAAAGTCAACTGTGGTCAACATACAGTCAAACTTCATGATTTTTGGTCAACATCCTCATTTAGAAGTTACATTCATCATTTGATCAAGGGTTTATCATGAGTCATCAAGATTTGCTCAAAAGTCAAGCTTTCCAAATTAGGGTTTCTAGGTGAAAAGTCAACTGAACTTTGACTGATCATAACTTCTTCATACTTTCTCAGAAATTTTCCCACCACCTCTTGTTTTAAAGGAAATTCAATTCTCTACAACTTCATGTCTCACAAGAATGTTCAAAAAAGGCTTCATTTGAGAGGTATGGCTCAAAATATTACAGGTCCTTTTCAAAGTCAACAAAAAGTCAACTTTTTGTTTTGAGGATATATTGAGCATGGAAACTCCAATTGAGATGAGACCAAAACGGTTGGTTAGAGGACTCTTAGAGATTTCCAAAAAGTCCAAGAACACTCAAAAATGTGGAAAATTGAGCAAGATACACCATTCACAAGTTGGGCAATTTTGGAGAAGTGCACAAAGAGAGATGCTTCTAAAAATCAAAATTTTTGCAAATGGGCTTACTTTTTCTTCATCCAAACTTGTTCCTTATGCAATTAGGAATATCCAAGCCCAATTCCACGAATTTTTGTTTTATTTTTCTATTTAATTTGGAATTTATCCATTTAAATACAAATTAAATTTAAAAATAAAGTATAAAATCAAAATTAAATGCAAACTTGATTTTTATCTCTTCCTTGAGATCCAAGCAACTCAATAAAGCCAGCAAATTTCGAAATTTGGATTGATATGGCAAGATTTGATTGAAAATTGATCAAAAAATGAAAATTTGATTTTGTACAAAAATCAAATTTGATTTACATTGATTAGTGATTGATTCTTCCTCAAATTAACTCCAAATCCTTCTACTATATATACACACAACTCATGCCACACGAATTAGGGTAGAAATTTTGACTGGAGAAACCCTTATTGAAGCTCAAAAAACCGTGGGTTACAAGCTACTAGCAACCTTGTTTTTGCTTCGATTCAACCGATTCCAAGCACTCAAACACATTCCTTGATACCTCTTGAATCGATCCAGACCCTCACTTTGCTCAAAACCATCCAGAATCAAATAATTCGAATTCGGTTTGTTCAAGAAAATTTCAAAATCGTATTTCAATTATCATGCATTTTTAACATGTTTCATTGTTGTTTTTGTGATCAGTGATAAGTTTGCAAGCGATCTGGGCTGTTTGATTGCATTTCCATAGCCTGAAACGTAATATGCCATAACTAGGGTTCCTGAGCTCGATTTAGGGCTTTGCTTAACTGGAAAAATTGGACCATGAGACTGTTACCATTGCGTTCGGAATGATGTCTGGAATCGAACCATGGTCTTAGATGTTATTTATATTATGTATGCTTGATTTTTGAATTTTCCAGGGTCGTAGCGTCGAACAATGGCCGACGCTGAGTTTTCAAAAATTCAAATCGGAGAAGATGAAGTCTGGCGCGTAATTGATGCAACAGGGAGGCGACACTTGTTCATATGCCATCTGTTCCGATTCAGTGACACGCGTGCACTCCAGATCAGATGGCAAAGGCGTGGGGTTGTGAGTGGAAGGTCTCCAGTTCGATCCCTGGCCATGGCATTTGGTTTTACATGTTTGCAATCTTTTTCTTATTTTATTATTTTCCATTTAATATTTTGCATCTATTTTAATTCTTTTCAATATTTTTTTCATGCATTAAAAATCATCAAAAATATTTTTCCTCTTGCATTTATTTTCATAAAATGTTTATTTAATTTATAAAATTAAAAAATATTATTTTGCATGCATATTTAATTTTATTTCTAATTTACCATTTAAATCACTTTTAATTAGTTTTTAATTTATTAAATTGCATCCAAAAAATCCCAAAAAATTATTTTAGCATATTTATGTTATTTCCAGCATGTCATATTTTTCTCATTCAAAAAATTGCATTTTTACTAATATTTTCCTTTTATTCGATTCATCTCGTATTTTCCGATTTCTCATCTTTTCACAGGTTATCCCGTTTCGGACGATTTTTTCTTATCGTTTCTTTTTTTTCCAATAATGTAACTTTTCATGGGATGTAATAGTTAATTAGGGCTTTTATTTTCCGCAAGTTTAAATTATGTATCTGCCCCAAAGCCATGTAATAGCGTAGGACATTTATCTTTCCGCATCTTTACATTCCGCATCTTAATTTCCGCACCCTATAAACTGCTAGTAATTAGGCGTGCATGGCAAGACTAAAATCAACATAGCCCACTAATTTTCAAAGATAAAATATCTGAAACAACACACTCTTTCACACACGCACCCCTTAGGGTAATTCTCTCTCGTTGCCTTCCGAATTCAAATATGGTCATGTCCCTCGAACGAAGAGGTATCCTAGCACCGTTGCCTTCAAAACAAATCATCATAGTCCCTTCGATACAAAGATCATAAGACCCACGATGTCGCCTCCGAATATATGATCATAAGACTTTTAGTTGCTTGCTCTATCAAAATACTTTTCACACCTTACACTTTTGTCAAAGTTCAAACTCTTTTCAAAAACAAAACATTTCCAAACACTTTGTATACATTCCTACACGAATCATTACAAAGTCACAGCGAAATGCCTTTTCAAAATATTTTTGTCAAACACACAGAAAGCACAATTTTTAAAGTGATCTAAGAGCAACTAAGAGCCCGTAGATAACTACGGATGGAAAGGGGTGCTAATACCTTCCCTTTTCATAACCTTCTCCCTTACTCAGAATCTAACGAAGGTCTTTTTATGTACTTTTACCTTCCCTTAATTGGATAAAAATAAAAGTCGGTGGCGACTCTTGCTATCCGCACATTTGCGATACAAAAACCTACAAAGTCAGTTCACCGTATTACATGCATACCACTCCAACAGCCCAGGGCACGAAAACAACAATTGTTGGGCTCTGAAGAACAAGATTCAAGACATGATTGAAGTAAGAGAAATTAAATTCGACCCTCCTGTCAAAACTCTGAATGTGATCAACGCACCAATGCCTGATCATGGTAAAAGTTCCAATGCTATTGACGAAGACTCCTATGTGTATGATGTGAACAATCTCACTATTCCTATGATAATTGTCAAGAAAGACTTGTTGCAAGCCGGTGTATTTCCAGGATGCCCGGATGATTTTCGTTGGTGTGCAACCGAATCTGACGGATGTGCTTGGCTGAGAAGGTGTATTCAACGCATGATGGACAACTGAGAAGTGCTATTTCTGAAACCTCCTTCTGTGGAGAATCTGTGTGAAGAAATTTCTAAGAATCTGAAGATCGAAGACATGAGCGAAGCCGTACCAGAAGTCTGGGATACCTTGGGGCAGCCAAGTGGAAAGTTCGATTTCATGGTGAAATACAACGCTCTTGAAAGCCACAAAATTCCTATTGAAGATGTCAAGGCAACCGGATGGGGAGACGATTTCCCAGAATACTATGCTAATGTAAACACAATAAGGATCTCCTCTGCCGATCTTGCGCCAAGAGTGGCACCTCTCATCATTACTTCTCCCAGACCAATTCTATATTCCTCTGACAAAGCTATACCATGGAATTATGGAGCCGAAGTTTACTATCATGGCGTCAGACAAGACCCGTTAACCATTGAAGACATTGTAGTTGAAACTTCCAATCCTAACATTGACAACATCACCGGATCAAGCAAGGTAACCAGAACTGGAAGAGTATTTTCTCCAGAGATCTCTCCATCGAAAGATACTGCGACTTTAGCTTGCATTCCAGCTATCGAACCAATTCCTGAAGCTAGAGAGAAAGAACTAGTAACTCATCCTGCTCATACAGAAGTGCCAAAGGAAGTTGCCGAGGGTACCTCCAAGCAAGAAATGGAGGAAATTCTGAATATCATCAAGAAAAGCGACTACAACGTTGTGGAACAGTTGGGACAAACTGAAGAATGCTCACATACCGCCGGACACTACTGCTGATTAATTCGAAGGTTGTATTGCTAGCCTGACCGTTAACAATGGTTTAAGCTTCTCCGATGCTGATTTGACTCCCACCGGAAGGAAACATAACAAAGCCTTGCACATCTCCATTGAATGCAAGGGCACTACATTGTCTCACGTATTAGTGGATACTGGTTCTGCTCTGAATATCCTACCAAAAAGCGTTTTCGATCGACTTGATGTTGAAGGAATAGTCTTGAAGCCCAGTGACATTATTGTAAGAGCTTTTGATGGTTCTAAACAAACAGTACTTGGAGAGCTCATCCTGCCTGTTAAAGTCGGTTCCCAGACTTTTGACTCTACCTTCTTCGTCATGGACATCCGTCCAGCTTACTCTTGCCTACTTGGACGCCCTTGGATACATGGGGCAGACGTTGTTACCTCTACCTTCCATCAGAAGCTGAAGTACCCAACAAAGGGGAAGATTGTTTCCGTATGCGGTGAGGAAGAATACATGGTAAGCCATCTGCAGTCATTCCGATACCTCGAAATGGAAGGTGAATTCATTGAAACTCCCTGTCAAGCTTTCGAAGCAGTTCCACGAGTCATGCCTGTTGACTCTCCTATCACTCCTAAAGTTACTAAAATTCCACCAAGAATGGCCTCACTGAAGGACGCTCAAGCTGCAGTTGAAGAAGGTCATACTGTTTGGGGTCAGCTCCTTGATCTTCCTTTCAAATCTGACAAGAATGGTTTAGGCTTCACCACCAAAGGACAAAAGATGATACGCCACAAACGTGCCGGCAAACTTCCTTCCACGTCAGCAAGAACAGAGTTCGTGATGTAGAAGACGACGATAGCGACTTCGACATCAGCAACTGGATCTTCCCATCTCCAGACAACGGACTCGGCAATTGGAAGACCGAAGACCTCATACCAATCTCCTTTAGACAGGAGTAATTACTGTTTTGTTTTCTGTTATGTTTTTCATTTTCTACGCTTTGAACAATAAACTTAAAAGCCTAGTGCCTTGCCCGGGGCATCACGGCTCGTTTGTGAGGGTTATTATTTGTCATTTGTATATTTTCATTCAATAAAATCATTAGACTTTTTGCATTCGAATGCTTTACTCTTTCCTTTCTTTTACTTTATTACCCCTTTAAAAAGCTATGTGTTCTTACACACACCCACGTGATACACTGCAGATTCACTCCGAATCGCGTTGATAACAGCTTTGCTATTGTTAAATATGACTTCGACAATCCGATCTACCAAGCCGAAGACAAAGGTGAGGAAGATTGTGAAGTGCCAGGAGAACTTTTTAGATTGCTACAGCAAGAAGAACAAGTTATACAGCCACACGAAGAGCCAGTTGAGGTTGTGAATCTAGGTACTGACAAAGACAGGAAAGAAATCAAGATAGGAGCAAGTCTTGAGAATGGTTTCAAGGAAAGATTGGTCTAGATGCTGCGAGACTACGTCGAGATTTTCGCTTGGTCCTACGAAGACATGCCAAGTTTAGACATTGACATTGTGGTACACCGACTACCAATGAAGTAAGGATTTCTCCTTGTGAAGCACAAAGTTCATCGCATGCGTCCTGAGATGTCAGAGAAAATAAAAGCCGAAGTCATGTAGCAATTCAATGCCAGTTTCCTAGCCGTTACTTCCTATCCATAATGGGTTGCAAATGTGGTACCCGTACCTAAGAAAGACAGTAAAATGCAGATGTGTATGGATTACAGAGATCTGAACAGAGTCCGAAAGACGATTTTCCACTTCCTCATATTGATGTTCTAGTCGACAACACCGCTCAACATAAGGTTTTCTCCTTCATGGATGGTTTCTCTTGTTACAACCAGATCAAATGGCTCTTGAAGACATGGAAAAGACCATTTTCGTTACACAGTGGGGCACATTCTGTTACAAAGTCATGCCGTTCGGTCTGAAGAACGCTGGCGCCACATATCAACATGCCATGGTGGCTTTGTTTCATGACATAATTCATCATGAGATAGAGGTCTACGTCGATGACATGATAGCTCGATCACAGACTGAAGGAGAACATCTTGATCATTTGCGAAAACTGTTTGGTAAATTGAAGAAGTATAGGCTAAGACTTAATCCCAACAAGTGCACCTTTGGAGTCAGATCCGGTAAGCTCCTGGGGTTTATTGTCAGTGGTAAAGGTATTGAAGTTGACCCTGCCAAAGTTAAAGCTATCTGAGAAATGCCAGCTCCCTGCACCGAGAACGAAGTCAGAGGTTTCTTGGGACGATTGAACTACATTTCCAGATTCATTGCACATCTGACTGCTACTTGTGAGCCAATCTTCAAGTTCCTGAAGAAAGATCAAGTAGTAGAATGGAACGAAGATTGCCAGACAGCTTTTGACAAAATCAAGGAGTACCTACAAAATCCTCTTATCCTGATGTCGCTTGCCAAATAAAGACCTCTTATCATGTACTTGACAGTATTAGAGAACTCAATGGGGTGTGTGTTTGGGCAACATGATGAGTCTGGTTGAAAAGAGTATGCAATATACTACCTTAGCAAAAAGTTTACCAATTGTGAAACAAGGTACTCACAGCTCGAGAAAACTTGCAGCGCTTTCGCTTGGGCTGCTCATCGACTAAGACAGTATATGTTGACTCACACTACCTGGTTGATCTCCAAGATGGATCCGATAAAATACATATTCAAGAAACCTGCTCTCTCTGGAAGAAGAACAAGATGGAAAATGATCTTGACCGAATATGACATCCAGTATACTACTCAGAAAGCGATCAAAGGAAGTGTGGTAGCCGATCATTTGGCTCATCAAGCCGTAGATGACTATCAGCCTATGTAGTTCGAGTTTCTAGACGAAGATGATTTACTAGTTACTGATTGGGAAGAACCAGGACCAGACGAAGGACCTGAACCGGGATCCTGATGGACTATGGTCTTTGATAGAGCCTCAAATGCACTTGGCAATCGTATTGGCGCCATCATTACGTCACGTACAGGCGGGCACACGCCTTTCACCGCCAGATTATGTTTCAGTTGCACCAACAACATTGCCGAATACGAAGCGTGCATCATGGGTATTAAAGCTGCTATCGACTTGAGAATCAAATTCTTGCAAGTGTATAGAGACTCAGCTTTAGTGATCAGTCAGATTAAAGGCGAGTGTGATACGAAACATCCGAATCTCATTCCATATCGAGAGCATGTTTTGAGTCTGATCCCTTACTTTGAAGAAATCACTTTCGATCACATTCCACGAGAAGAGAATCAGTTGGCGGACGCATTAGCTACTATGTCATCTATGCTCAAAGTCAGATGGGACAACGAACCACCCCAAATCATCATCGAATAGTTTGATGAACCAGTATACTGTTGTGAACTTGATACAGAAGAGAAACCTTGGTTCTACGAAGTGAAGAAGTATCTTGAGACTCAGGAATATCCCGCAGGGGCATCTGTCAATGACAAGAAATTCTTGAGAAGATTCACATCCAAATTCTTTCTCAGCAACGACATCTTATACAAGCGCAATCACGACTTGTGCTTACTCCGCTGTGTAGACCAGAAAACAGCGAAACAGATCATGGAAGAATTACATGAAGGCGCATTTGGTACCCACTCCATGGGACATACAATGGGGAAAAAGATTCTGAGAGCAGGTTACTATTGGTCCATCATGGAAGCTGATTGTCACCGCCATGCTCGGTCTTGTCACAAATTCCAGATATATGCAGACAAAGTGCACATACCTCTAGTATTGTTAAATGTTCTGACCACTCCTTGTCCTTTCTCCATGTGGGGCATTGACATGATCGGAGAAATCAAACCTACCGCTTCCAATGGACACCGGTTCATCCTTGTCACCATTGACTACTTTACTAAATGGGTAGAAGCAGCCTCGTTCGCATCTGTTACCAAGAATGTTGTGACTTGATTCTTCAAGCATAATCTTATTTATCGATACGGCGTCCCCAAAAGGATTATCATAGATAATGGTACCAACCTCAACAACAAAATGATCACCGAACTCTACACGCAGTTCAAAATCAAGCATCATAACTCTTCTCCATACCGGCCTAAAATAAACGGCGCAGTGGAAGCCGCCAACAAAAATCTCAAGAAGATCATACAGAGAATGACAGTGACTTACAAGGATTGGCACGAGATGTTGCCATTTGCTCTCCACGGTTATCGCACTATAGTATGAACATCTACAGGGGCAAGCCCCTTCTCTCTCGTATATGGTATGGAAGCAGTCCTGCCAATAGAGGTCCAGATACCCTTAACCAGAGTCCTCCAGGACGCAGAACTAGGCGAAGACGAATGGGTCCAGACTCGCCTTGATCAGATCAATTTGATCGACAAAAAACGACTGGCATCCATCTTCCATGGACAGATCTACCAGAAGCGAATGACCAGAGCATTTAACAAGAAAGTCAAGCACCAAGTCTACCGAGTTGGTGATCTAGTAGCCAAGCGCATCATCCTTCCACATGGTGATCCCAGAGGCAAATGGACTCCCACCTACGAGGGACCATTTGTAATCAAAACAGTATTTTCCAGCGGGGCTATGATACTTAGCACCATGGATGGAGAAGACTTCCCACACCCTATGAACGCAGACATAGTCACAAAATACTATGCATGAACGAGACCCGCTAGGTCGACTGACCTAGGCAAAAATAAGGGCATCCTGGCGAACCGAAAGGTTAGGGCCAAAGTTAAGCATATATACAAAAAACATGTACACCCGACAAGTCGAAAACCTGCAAAGGCGGCTTGGGCAAAAAAGGGTATCCGGGTAGACTGAAAACCCGAAAGGGCGGTCTAGGTAAAAAGTTAGGGATTTAAGCGTACGACTATGTCTCGTCCAGATCATCTACCTACAGACTACACTACTATCAACTTCAAGATTCAAATGGCGAAAATCAGTTCAATCACTTTCTTCTAACAACAAGGAGATGAGATAGCCGAAATATTTGAGCAATAGCATAGTTGAAACTCAACGAAATTATTTCCGCATAACTTTTTACTATTCTGACAATTTCCTCTTACTAGGATATTCGTCTCTTATACACAAACTACTTGGCCATACGCCACTTTTCAAAATTAATGCAAATTCTTCTTTTTCCAATTCTAATTTTATTGTTTTTGCATAAAGTCCAATGTTTGCTTTGAATGATCATATGCACCAGACATTAAAAAATTTGTTCACAAACATATGAAAAGCGAACTAACAAAAAGTAATTACTACAGGCTCTAGTGTAATACGGTGGGAGAACTGACTTTGGATTGTTTTCCGTTTGTTCGCAAATGTTGCGGATAGCAAGAGTCGTCACCGACTTTTCTTTTATCCAATTAAGGGAAGCTGAAAACAACAGAAAAAGACCTTCGTTAGATTCTGAGTAAGGGAGAAGGTTATGGAAAGGGAAGGTATTAGCACCCTTTCCATTCGTAGTTATCTACGGGGTCTTAGTTGCTTTAGCTCATCTTTAAAATTTTCTTTCTGTGTGTGCGTTTGAAAAATGTTTTGAAAAGGTATTTCGCTTTGACTTCGTAATGATTCACGCTGGAATGTATATGAAGTGTTCGGAAATGTTTCGTTTTGAAAAGTGTTTTAACTTTGTAAAAGTGTGAGGTGTGAAAAGTATTTTGATAGAGCAAGCAACTAAAAGTCTTATTACCTACTCAGAACGGTCGTTTCCATGTTATTTTACGTTCCTTTAGAATAGCGCTATCCATACCATTAGTTGGTAGGTAACCTTATTCATTGGATGTAAAGGGACATTCAAAAGGGACATCTGATGGTCATAGAAGGCAACTTGTAGGAGTATCCTAGCACATTTGAAGGGACGATCATCACTTTTCGTAGGCAACAATCGAGGGACGAGATCATGTATTCGTAGGCCACATCGAGGGCTATGATCTTTGTATCGAAGGGACTATGATGATATGTTTGCAGGCAACGGTCTAGGATACCTCTACGTTCGAGGGACTTGACCATTTATTCGAAAGGCAACGAGAGAGAATACTCTAAGGGGTGCATGTGTGAAGAGAGTGTGTTAAATTCAGATATGTTATCTTAAAATTAGAAGTGATCTATGTTCGTTTCTATCTTGGCATACACGCCTAGTTACTAGTAATTTATATGGGTGCAGAAAGTAAATTGCGGAAAGTAAAGTGGGGAAAGTAAATCCTACGCTATTACATGGCTTTGGGGCAGTTACATAATATAGGAGTGCGGAAAGTAAATCCTAATTAAGCTATTACATCCCATGAGCAGTTACATAATATTGAAAGAAATGCGAGAAAATAATCCTAACTATTACAACCTGGAAGCAGATACATAATAATCGGAGAAGAAATCAAATTCGCATAAGAGAAAATGTGTTAGTAAAAAAGAGATTTTTGAGTTAGGAAAACGTTTTTAGGTTAGTAATCCTAATTAGATGATAAACAATTTTTTTGGGAATTTTTTAGGTTGATTTTAATAAGGAAAAGCAATTAAAAGTCAATTTTATGGTTAATTAACAATTAATTAAAATATGCATGCAAAAATATTAATTTTTATGGCAAAAATTAAATAAATATTTTTCTGTCCTAAATGCAAAAAGAAAATATTTTTTTGGTGATTTTTGATGTGTTAAAAAATTATTTGAAAAGAAATTAAATTAGAAAAGAAAATATGAAGAAAATAAGAAAATTGGTTAGTTTTGCAAAAGTGTAAAAAATAGGTGAGGATGCTAGGGATCGAACCAAGGTCCCCTAGGTTATACGCGTCTGCCTTACCATTGAGCTAAACTGCATATTGTGTTAGTGACATGGAATAAAAGCGATATAAGGGAAATAGTTTTCTGAAAACCAAAACCGCGCCAAAGCCTTTTACCTCGTTTGAATTTATTCCACAGGCTTTTACCTACGGTTTTCGTCCGTAGCCAAAGCCTTTACCCACGGATTATTTTCCGTAGCTACATCCCTGCAAGATCAAATCATTCATAATACACAAAATAAATTAGTTTTAAGGACATCAATCGATTGGAAATCGTCCTCTGAATGTGATGGTGGTCCTGGTTTCTCTTAATTTTGCCTAGAATACAAAGCCCTAATTCGGAGCTACGAACCCTAGCAATGGCAACTCATAATTCCTGCACTTAAATTTCAATTAACCAATCCAGATAGCTTTGAAACTTCATTCTAAACACAAACAAACAATCAAAATATGTTAAATATGCATAAAAATCAAAAATCAATTTTGAAATTTTCGTGGCAAACCGTGATTTGGATTTCGTGATTCTGGAGGTATTGTTGGCTTGTGAGTATCTAGATCGATTCAAAGGACCTCCAGGAACGTGATAGAATGCCTGGAATCCCTTGAATTGGACTGGAACTAGGGATGCCAATTGCTTGAATGCCACGGTTTTTTTGATGCTTGGTTGGGTTCTTTTAGGCCAAAAAATCCTCTTCTATGCTTGTGGATGCATCATGTATTTATAGTAGAGTGAATTAGATCAAGAATTATGAAGAAATTATATGCCAATCAAAGAGAAAATATTTGATTTGGAATGAAACCAAATACTGCCTTTTTTTGATCAAATCTCATTCAATTCTTTTTCCAATCAATGAATTTCGAAATTGACAGCTTGTATGGCTTGCTTGGACCTCAAGGATGAGAGAAAATCCACCTTGCAATTAATTTTTGATTTTCTATCTTTTATTTTAATTAAATTGGCTTTTAAATGATTAAAAATCCAAAATAAATAAAAAATAAAAGATAAATTCGTGGCATTGGGCTTGGAGGTTTCAATTCAGCTAAGGAACATGTTTGAACCAAGAAAAGCTAGGCCCATTTGCAAATAATTTGGTTTTGTCAAGTATTTCTCTTTGTGCATTTCCTCAAAAATGCTCAACTTGTGCATGGTGTATCTTGCTCAATTTTTAACATTTTTGGGTGTTCTTGGACTTTTTAGAAAGATAAAGATACCCTCTAAACATCATCTTTGGTTTCATCTTCATTGGAGTTTCCATTCTCATGAACATCTCTTTACAAAAAGTTGACTTTTTATTGACTTTTAAAAGGACCTGTAATGTTTTGATCCATAACTTCCAAATGATACATTTTTTGCCCAAGCTTGTGAGACATGAAGTTGTAGAGAATTGAATTCTCTTCAAAATGAGCTTTTATGGGAAAATTTCTGATAAAGTATGTGAAAGTTATGCCTAGTCAAAGTTCTGTTGACTTTTGTCTAAGAAAGCCCAATTTAGAAACTTTGACTTTTGATCAATTCTTGACTTTTCTTGAGAAATCATGATCAACCCTTGATCAAATGATGAATATTACTTCAAAATATTGATGTTGACCAAAACTTATGAAATTTGACTGCATGTTGACCACAGTTGACTTTTTGTCCAATACAACTGATTTTCAACCATCTGAGCAATTGTTTGAGGAGAGTTGACCTGTAAGGCTTGAAACTTGACATGGAGATTCTTTCAAGCATATGGTGAGGCATGATGACCACTTGAAGTGTTAGATGCTCACCTTGATTTGAGAATGGTCAAAACCCTAGTTTGGGTTGATTGTTTAGGAGAGGGTTTGTCTAGTCAACCCTTGTGAAATCCTTGAGTATGAACATGTGAAATGTATTGAGAAGTGAGAGGGAAAATTTTGGGGTATAACAGTTGCCCCTGTTCAACCTTCTTCTATCGGAAGGGTTAGACTGGCATGCTTTCCTTTCGTGACCTGAAGGTAGAAGATGATTGAACACTCGATTGGGATCACCTTGTGGAAGGATAATGCGCTTGACTACTAGATCACCGACTTGGTAGGCTCGGTTTTTGAATTTCTTGTTGAATGCTCTGATCATTCGTTTCTGATAGATCTTTCCATGGCAGAGGGATGCGAGTCATTTTTCATCGATGAAGTTGATCTGATCGAGGCGAGTCTGGATCCATTCGTCTTCGCCTAGCTCTGCGTCCTGGAGGACTCTAGTAGAGGGTATCTGAACCTCGTTTGGTAGGACTGCTTCCATACCATATACGAGAGAGAAGGGGGTTGCCCTTGTAGATGTTCGTACTGTAGTGCGGTAACCATGGAGAGCAAATGGAAACATCTCGTGCCAATCCTTGTAAGTCACTGTCATCTTCTGTATGATCTTCTTGATATTCTTGTTGGTGGCTTCCACTATGCCATTTATCTTAGGCCGATATGGAGAAGAGTTGTGATGCTTAATCTTGAACTACGTGCAGAGTTCGGTGATCATTTTGTTGTTGAGGTTGGTACCGTTATCTGTGACAATCCTTTCGGGAGTGTCGTACCGACAGATAAGATTACGCTTGATGAATTGAGCCACAACATTCTTGGTAACAAATGCGAACGAGTCTGCTTCTACCCATTTGGTAAAGTAATCAATTGCCACAAGGATGAAACAATGCCCGTTCGAAGTAGTAGGTTTAATTTCTACGATCATGCCAATGCCCCACATTACGAAAGGCCAAGGAGCGGTCAGAACATTCAATGGTACTGGAGGTACGTGCACTTTGTCTGCGTATATCTGGCGTTTGTGACAAGACCGAGCATAGCGGTGACAATCAGCTTCCATGGTGGACCAATAGTAACCTGTTCTCAGAATCTTCTTAGCTATAATATGTCCACTGGAGTAGGTACCGAATGCGCCTTCGTGTAGTTCTTCCATGATACGTTCTGCAGTTTTCTAATCCACACAGCGGAGTAAGCACAAGTCGTGATTGCGCTTGTATAAGATGTCGTTGCTGAGGAAGAATTTGGATGCGAATCTTCTTAAGAATTTCTTGTCATTGACAGATGCCCCTGCAGGATATTCCTGAGCCTTAAGATACCTCTTTACTTCGTAGAACCAAGGTTTCTCTTCTATATCAAGTTCACAAAAGTATGCTGGTTTGTCAAACTTTTCGATGATGATTTGCGGAGCTTCGTTGTCCCATCTGACCTTGAACATTGAGAACATAGTGGCCAATGCGTCTGCCAACTGATTCTCTTCTCGTGGAATATGACCAAAAGTGATCTCTTCGAAGTAGGGGATCATACTCAAAACATGCTCCCGATATGGAATGAGATTCAGACGTTTCATATCCCAATCGGCGTTTGTCTGAGTAATCACCAAAGCTGAGTCTCCATACACTTGCAAGAATTTAATTATTAAGTCAATAGCAGCTTTGATACGCATGATGCACGCTGCGTATTCGGCCATGTTGTTAGTGCAGTTGAAACATAATCTGGTGGTGAAAGGCGTGTGTCTACCTGTAGGACTTGTAATGATGGCGCTAATGCCATTTCCAAGTGCATTTGAGGCTCCATCAAAGACCATGGTCCATTGGGATCCTGGTTCTTCGTAGTCAGTAACTAACAAAACATCTTCGTCTACAAACTCGACTGCATAGGCGATAGTCATCTGACGATGATCCAAATGATCGGCTACTACACTTCCTTTGATCGCCTTCTGAGTAGTATACTGGATGTCGTATTCGGTCAAGATCATTTCCCATCTTGCTATTCTTCTAGAGAGAGCTGGTTTCTCGAATATGTATTTTATTGGATCCATCTTAGAGATCAACAAGGTAGTGTGAGTCAACATATACTGTCTTAGTCGTGACTGACCCAAGCGCGCAAGTTTTCTCGACCTGTGAGTATCTTGTTTCGCAGTCGGTAAACTTTTTGCTAAGGTAGTATATTGCATACTCTTTTCGACAAGACTCGTCATGTTGCCCCAACACACATCCCATTGAGTTCTCTAACATTGTCAAGTACATGATAAGAGGTCTTCCTTCGGCGGGCGGCATCAGGATATGAGGATTCTGCAGATACTCCTTGATTTTGTCAAAAGCAATCTGGCAATCGTCATTCCATTCCACTACTTGATCTTTCTTCAGTAATTTGAAGATTGGCTCACAAGTAGCAGTTAGATGTGCAATGAATCTGGCAATGTAGTTCAATCGTCCTAAGAAACCTCTGACTTCTTTCTCGGTGCGGGGAGCTAACATTTCTTGGATAGCTTTAACCTTGGGAGGGTCAACTTCAATACCTTTACAACTGACAACAAACCCCATGAGCTTACCGGATCTGACTCCAAAGGTGCACTTGTTGGGATTAAATATTAGTCTGTACTTCTTCAGTATTTCAAACAGTTTCTGCAAATGATTGAGATGTTCCTCTTCAGTCTGTGATCAAGCTATCATGTCGTTGATGTAGACCTCTATCTCATGATGAATCATGTCATGAAATAATGCCACCATGGCACGCTGATATGTGGCGCCAGCGTTCTTCAGGCCGAACGACATGACCTTGTAACAGAAAGTGCTCCACTGTGTAACAAAAGTAGTCTTCTCCATGTCTTCAGGAGCCATTTTGATATGATTGTAACCGGAGAAACCATCCATGAAGGAGAAGACCTTATGTTGAGCGGTGTTGTCAACTAGAACGCCAATATGAGGAAGTGGAAAATCGTCTTTCGGACTTGCTCTGTTCAAATCTCTATAATCCACACACATCCGTACTTACCATCTTTCTTAGGTACTATAGCCACATTTGCAACCCACTGTGGATAGGAAGTAACGGATAGGAAACCGGCGTTGAACTGTTTCATGACTTTAGCTTTGATCTTCTCTGTCATCTCAGGAAGCATGCGACGAACCTTCTGTTTCACAGGGAGAAAACCTATTTTATCGGTAACCGATGTACCACAATGTCAATGTCTAGACCTGGCATGTCTTCGTATGACCAAGAAAAAACCTCGATATAGTCTCGTAGCATCTGGACCAATCTTTCTTTGACATTGTTCTCAAGACCTACTCCTACCTTGATTTCTTTTCTGTCTTCGTTAGTGTTCGTGTTAAAAAGTGACGCACTAGGGAACCGAATCTGAATTCGGATTCTCTGGCTCGAAACAATTTACTCTTTTGATTTGTTTATAAAGATGCCGCGAGCATCAAGCTTTATTATTTTCAACAAAAGAAAAATGATTATGAAAAAGGGGAAAGCTGCAATACCCTCAATTGATATGATATGTATTACGACTAGCGCGAACTAGACGCAACGCATTGGGGAGATTCCGGGCAAGGGGGTTTGTTATATAAAGGGAATAAATGTGGCACCCTAAATATATATAGTTATCTATAACTTTGTATATGAATAGTTTGATATGTTTGTGTGTTTTAAATTGCTATTTCTATTGTTGGGAAATTTTCTCCTTTGGGTTTTAAGAAGGGTAGATTATGTGGGATCCTAGGTTTTGTTATTATTGTGCTCGCAAAGATCATTGGGATCTTCTGCATACATATCCCTTAATGGGAATCAGAGCATTTGTAGCTTGGATCTAAAGGAATCTATGGTTATGTTTGGTTTGAGGGAGAAAGAAGTATGCTCGCCAAGGATGAGACCTTGTGCCTACGTATTCTCAAAAGGATGTTGAGAAAGTCAGAGCAATCATAGTTCCCACTTATGCTAGTGGAAGCAACAGAATGTTATTAAGAGACAGAGACGAATGTCATCTTAATGAAAAATGTATCTAATCTATTTCATCATATACATTTTGAAGGTTTTGATTGATTAAATCTTTCATCGTAAGTTATAGGTGTTTTTCTTGAGTGTACAAGCGTTACCACTTACGAGTTAAGAAAGATGTTTGAAAAAGATTGAACCTTTTAATTGTAAGCATTGGGTGTTTTGCTTGAGTGTACAAGCGTTACCACTTACGATTAAGAGATGTTTTTTGTTTGAAAAGTGTTTGAAAAAGTTTTTGATTGTATGTGATGTGATAGATGAGATACTTCTTCCATAGAGATGATAACTGTCTAAATCTCAAGGAGAAATTGATTGTGGATTAGGGGGATGCTTTTAAGAAGCCTGTGGGTCCTTGTATTGTAAGCCCAAGAGGAGGCATTCTGAGGGTCATCGAGGGTCCTTGTATTGTTAGCCAAAGAGAAGGCATTCAGAGGGTCATCGAGGGTCCTTGTATGAAGCTCAAGAGGAAGCTATAGGGTATGGCTGGCTTTGGCTTTCAGAGTTGTTTCACCAGGAAACCATCCTCTTAGGATTTAAGAGTGATTTCACCGGGAAATCATCCTCTCAGGGTTCTATCCTAGCGCGGGTGATTCTTTGTATTGGAAGCCCAATAGGAGGTACATTAAGAGATTTCTGGTCTCTTTCTTGTTTGATGCCCAAGAAGGCTAAACTCAATGAGGAGTTCTTTTGAACAAAGCCCAAGAGGAGGCTAACTCGGCGGGGAGTATTGTCTTATATGAAGCCTAAGCGGAGGCTAAACTCGATAAATGAGTTTTCTTATATGAAGCCTAAGAGGAGGCTAAAGGAAACCTAGTTGTTAGGCTTATTGTTATGTTATAACGAGCAATTATATGAACAAGCATGTGATATGTATTCACGAGGAGTTTATGAAGGAAATATAAACAAGTGTATAAAGCAGTGTTTAAAGCAAGTGTAACTTGAATATTTACAAGTTTGAATGTGTACAAGGAAATAAATATGTACACGAAGGGGTATTTATGTACAAGGAAATGAATATGTACATAGGAGGGTTGTTTATGTACAAGGAAATGAATATGTACATAGGAGGGTTGGGACTTACACCATAAGGGAGGCCCATTGGTTTAAGAGGAGTTTTACCGGGAATAATTCTTCTCTTAATACCAATGGATTTGGCATATAAACAAGCGAATGAAAACAAACGACAGAAATTTGTTTATGCTCGGATATTTACAAAGATGATTGTATATGTACAAGGATGATGAATATGTACATAAAAGGATTGTGACTTACACCGTGAGGGAGGCCCATGATCGATTAAGAAATTTGAGGAAAGAAAACTGGTTCGGTTTTATCTTCAAATCGAGTCGATCATGGAAAACAGGTGTGTAAGTTTGATGAAATATTTTGAAAAGGTTTTGAAAATGATTTTGGGAAGTGTAGTATATTCACAAGAAAGTTTTGAAAAGATTTAAGTTTGAAAGTTTGGAAAGAAAACATCTTTGAAAAGTATTAAGAAATACTTAAAATGTCTCATTTTTGACTTAATAAAAATATAATGAAAATAAAATATTTTGGGATTTTTTTAACATAATCATAAAATAGGTATATTAAATGAAAAGTGTGCAAAAAACCATCTCAAAATGAGAAGTTTTTAATGGTTTTTGAAAATTATGAAGTTTGATAGAAAAGATGAAGGAAACAAGTGGTAAAAATTTGATTTTGGTCCTAAGGAGGTTTGAACTCATGACCTTTGGCTTGGAATTGAAAAGCTTTACCACTGAGCCAAGTGCTTGTCTAGTTATTTACACGCTTCCAATTAATTATATTTAAAAATAAGTCTTTGAAATGTTGAAAAAATGAAAGAATGTGAAAAAATGACAAAATGGTCTCAGGGGGATTCGAACCCTGGACCATAGGCAAGACAAGGAACATGAAAAACGCGATGTCTACCACTGGGGTGGCTATACATCCGTTCATTTATTTACTTTCATGTTATTATCTTATAAACGAAATTATTTGAATTTCTGGAAGAAAAAAAAACGCGTGCATTGTTCATCATCTTCCTCCAATCTTCATTCAATCATGGATTCTTCATTTCTTGATGAAATTGAAAGTTGTAAACATCAAACTTGCTCGAATTTTAACCAGGAATACAATGGTAGTGGTTAATTTCATTTATTTTCAGTTTAAGATGGTTAATTTTAAACGTGACCAGATGAACCCTAATTCTTAAGAATCAACATGAAATCGTGTATGGATCATGATTTGTTAAATTGATTGAGGGTTAATGATCAGTGATGGTGCAGAAACAAGATGGCCAAGCCATTTTTGAACTGGAATGCATGAATCATAGAGTTCGAAGTATGAGTGGCTTACCTTTTCAAACTGAAATCAAAATTCCTTTTAAAGTGTTTCCAGTTGTTGTTTGATGATTGCTCTACAGCACCACTGGACTTTATGGAAGGTGTTTGAACACTATGCTTGCTTTGAAATAGCACGGATCACTCGACCAAGTCAACTACATCTACTTGATGTGAGTTTCGAATTCGAGGTTGGAGATGTTAGAGGTCAGGGATGATGATTTGGATCACTCATATGAAGTGTATAGATGATGTTTGAAGTGTTAAATCAAAGTTAGCTCGAGCAAATTGAGAGATGGAAAGTTAAGGCATTATTTTGCAAGATTTGAGTTTTTTAACAATGATTCTGAGTTTGAATAGTTCTTGTGATGTTTTTTAATTTTTAGACAAGTTCTAATTAATGTTTAAAACATATTAGAAGCCTAAATTCTCTCAGATTTTGCAAGATTTGCAATTTGCAAAAATTCCTCACTTTGAACTTTGAAACTTAGAATTCAAGAAAGAAAGAGTGAAAGCTTGATTATGATAGCTTTGGTGTAGTTTGAAATGAGGAAATGACCTCTATTTATAGGCCAATAATTTTGAATGATTTGGCAAAGATATCATTGAAGGAAACTTGGAACTTGGTTAAGAGGTAAAATGGAATCTTTTGCATTTAATGCAAAAGTAACTTTCTTAACCATGGTTAAGTTTTCTCCTTGATCAATCCCTTCTAAATCATTCACAACTGATATTTATCAGTTATAATCTGCCTCTAAGTGATGACAAGGCTTCTAGAAGGAGAAGTTGCAAAAAAATGACTTGTAATTTTGAAGCATGAACTTGAAATCCATGGTTTTGGAGCTCTTTGTTTCAAAATCAAAAGTATAGCTAGACAAAGTGTTTTTGAAAGTTCTTGGACATTTTGGAAAGCTTGTAACAAGGGCTACAACTTTCATGTTTTGAGTTTTTTCTGAATCCAAATGGATCTAGGTGAAAAATGGCTATGAAAGTGATGAAAAATCATGTTTCTTAACACTTGAAAATTTTCCAAAGTGTTAGAAATTTTTCAAATCTTGACTTTGTGTTGACTTTTTCACATTTCTTGATTTTTTATGATCATGATGGATCATTTAAAATGTTCTTATGATTGAAAAATTTTGGTCTTGAAAAAGTTGACCAAAAGTCAAAGTTTGACTTTTCTGAGCAGATGAATTTTCATCAGATGATTCAGAATTTGTCTGATGAAAAATTAGGAACTTTTGTGATGTTTTGAATCAAGAAATTAGGTCAAGATGTTGCATTGGAGATGTTAAGATCAATCTCCAAGCAAATAGATCATTCATTGATCAGAAAATCAATGATTCACTATCCTCGATAAAAACCCTAATTGGTCGATTCATGATAGATCATGGGAAAAAGTTGGGAATATGAAGATCAAATGTTGATGATTGATTAAGATAGATCAATTTGAGGTGAGTGGAAACTCAAACCCTAATTGATCACATCTTGAACAAATGAAATTTTGATGAAACCCTGATTTTGACCTCTAGAAGCCACACACGATCTATTTAGTTCTGAAACTGTTAGTGATGCAGTGATGCATATGTAGGTGGTATATTAGATCAAAAATTGGGGTATGACAGATAGTACCTAGATTCACAACCTCGACTGGATCTTCGTGTGGCTGTATAACTCGTTCTTCTTGCTGTAGCAATCTGACAAGTTCTCCTAGCACTTCACAATCTTCCTCACCTTCGTCTTCGGCTTGGTAGATCGGATTATCGAAGTCATATTTAGCAATAGCAAATCTGTTATCAACGAGATTCGGAGTGAATCTGCAGTGTATCATGTGGGTGTGTGTCAGAACACATAGCTTTTGAAGGGGTAGTAAAGTAAAAGAAAAGGACGAAAAAAAACACTAAAATGCAAAAGTCCAATGATTTTATTGAATGAAAATATGCAAATGACAAATAATAACCCTCACAAACGATCCGTGATGCCCCGGGCAAGGCACTAGGCTTTAAAGTTTATTGTTCAAAGTGTAGAAAACGAAAAGCATAACAGAAATCAAAAGCAATTACTCTTGTCTAAAGGAGATTGGTATGACATCTTCGGTCTTCCAATTGCTGAGAGTTGGGAAGATCCAACCACTGAAGTCGAAGTCGCTGTCGTCGTCTTCTATGGCATGGACTTCATTCTTGCTGATTCAGAAGGGAAGTTGGCCGGTACGTTCGCGGCGTATCATCTTCTGACCTTTGATGGTGAAGCCTAAACAAGTCTTGTCAGATTTGAAAGGAAGATCGGGGAGCTGACCCCAAATAGTACGACCTCCTTCTTCAACTGCACCTTGAGCATATTTCAGCGAGACCATCCTAGGCGGAACTTGTGTAACTTCAGGAGTGACAGGAGAGTCAACAGGCATGACCCTTGGAACTATTTCGAACGCTTGACAGGGAGTTTCGAAGAATTCACCTTCCATTTCGAGGTATCGGAACGACTGCAGATGGCTTACCATGTATTCCTCTTCATCGCGTACTGTAACAACCTTCCCCTTCCTTTGGGTACTTGACGATGCAAGGTGGAGGTAAGCTCACCCATGTATCCAAGTAGGCAAGAGTAAGCTGGACGGATGTCCATGACAAAGAAAGTGGAGTTGAAAGTCTGGGAACCGACTTTAACTGGTAGAATGAGCTCTCCAAGTACTATTCGTTTAGAACCATCAAAAGCTCTTACAATTATGTTGTTGGGCTTCAACACCAATCCTTCAACATCAAGTCGGTCGAAAGCACTCTTTGGTAGGATATTCAGAGCAGAACCGGTATCTACTAAAACATGAGACAAGGTAATGCCCTTGCATTCAACAGAGATGTGCAAGGCTTTGTTGTGTTTCGTTCCAGTAGAAGTCAAATCAGCATCAGAGAAGCCTAGACCGTTGTTAGCATCCAGGCTAGCATTACAAACTTCAAACTGATCAGTAGTAGTATCTTACGGTATGTGAGCATTCTTCAAAAACTTCACTAAGGCTTTAGCGTGAGCCTCAGAGCACAATAGCATAGCCAACATGGAGATCTTGGATGGAGTTTGTCCCAATTGTTCCACAACATTGTAGTCACTCTTCTTGATGATCTTCAGAATTTCCTCCATTTCTTATTTGGAGGTATCTTTAGCAACTTCCTTTGGTACTTCTGTCTGAGCAGGATGAGTTACTGGTTCTTTCCCTCGCACTTCGGGAATTGGTTCGATAGCTGGAATGCGAGCTCGAGTCACAGTGTCTTTTGGAGGAGAGATATCTGGAGAAAACACTCTTCCGATTCGAGTTACCTTGCTTGATCTGGTGATGTTGTCGATGTCAGGATCAGAAGCTTCAACTGTAATGTCTTCGATGGTTGGCGGGTCTTGCTTAACGCCATGATAGTAAACTTCAGCTCCATAATTCCATGGTATAGCTTTGTCAGAGGAATATGGAATTGGTCCAGGAAAAGTAATGATGAGTGGTGCCACTCTAGGCACAGGATCGGCAGAGAGATCCTTATTGTGTTTACATCAGCATAGTCTTCTGGGAAATCGTCTCCCCATCCGGTTGCCTTAACATCTTCGATAGGAATCTTGTAGCTTTCAGGAACGATATACTTCACCATGTAATCAAACTTTCCACTTGGCTGCCCCAAGGCATCCCAGACTTTTGGTACGGCTTCGTCTTCGATCTTCAGATTGTTAGACATGTCTTCACAAAGATTCTCCACAGGTGAAGTTTTTAGAAATATCACGTCTCGGTTATCCATCATGCATTGGATACGTCTTCTCAACCAAGCACATCCATCAGGTGCAGATGGGCACCAATGGTAATTCTCTGGGCATCCTGGATTGGCACCGACTTGTAGCAGATTCTTCTTAACAGTCATCAGAGGAATAGTCAAGTCGTTCACATCAAAAACATAAGAGTTCTTGTCAATAGCATTGGAACTTTTGTCGTGGTTAGGCATTGGTGCATTGATCACATTCGGAGTTTCAACAGGAGGATCAAACTCAATTTCCTTAGCTTTAATCATGTCTTAGATCTTGTTCTTCAGAGCCCAATAGTCGTCGGTGCCATGCCCTGGGCTTTTGGAGTGATATGAACACTTAGCATTAGGATTGTACTTCGGAGAGGAAGTGTTGATGTGTTGAGGAGGATCCCTCAATGTAATTAGCTCTGCTTTCAACATGTGTTGCAATGCTTGCGACAATGGCATGTTGATCTTCGTAAACTATCTTTGTGGCGCGTTCTGGTTACGCACGGTGTTTCGCTGAGGTTGCGCTGGTGCAGGATTAGAGATCACAACTGCCCCCACAGATTGAGTACGATCAGCTTTGACACGACTCTTCTGACCATACACAACATTGGCTTCTTTCTTACCACCAAAAGATCTCTTCGCAGTATTTGAAGATGATTCTACCTAATGCTTTCCGCTCTTGATTCCAGCTTCGATACGTTCTCCTGTCAATATCAGCACGGTGAATCCGGCTGAAGAGTTTCCAATCAGATGATTGAAGAATGGGCCTGTCAATGTTCCCATAAACATATCAACCAACTCCCTATTGGACAAGGGTGGTTGAACTCTGCCTGCTAGATCCCTCCACTTCTGAGCATACTCTTTGAATTTCTCATCACGACCCATAGACATGCTCTATAGTTGCATGCGAGTGGGTGCCAATTCAACATTGTACTGGTACTTCTTGTAGAAAGCATCTGCTAAGTCATTCTAGGTATGGATGTAGATACTCTCTAGCTGATAATACCACTCCAACTTAGCTCCGGATAAACTCTCTTGAAGTAATGGATCCATAGTTTCCTGTCATCAGTGTGAGGATGGATCTTCTGAACATAAGACTTCAAATGCAACTTTGGGCAAGAGACACCATCATACTTGGCAAAGGTAGGAACCTTGAACTTGCGGGGAATCACCACACCTAGAACTAGACTCAGATCATCAAAATTCAGCCCGGACATCTTCAGATTTTCCATAGAATTTAGATGGTCTTCAAGTTGTTTGTATTTGTCATCCTCATGAGAATACTACTCGTTCTCATAGTCTTCTTCTCTGTTTTCAGACTCACGTTGGCTTTCTTCGTTATTCTTGATACTTTCATCAGTTTCAACACTCTTGTCTTAGAGTTCTAAACGGTTGACCACCCTAGGTCCACCCTTATGACGTCTTCCCATGTTGAGGACACCGATGACCTTCTTCTTTCTGCTGATGAGCTTCTTGAGTCTTCATCGCCTTGTGTGATACGGTGAACTGACTTTTTAGTGTTTTTGTATCGCAAATGTGCGGATAGCAAGAGTCGCCACCGACTTTTATTTTTATCCAATTAAGGGAAGGTAAAAGTACAGAAAAAGACCTTCGTTTAGATTCTGAGTAAGGGAGAAGGTTATGAAAAGGGAAGGTATTAGCACCCTTTCCATCCATGATTTATTCACGGGCTCTTAGTTGCTCTAGATCACTTTTTAAAATTGCTTTCTGTGTGTTTGACAAAAATGTTTTGAAAAGGCATTTCGCTTTGACTTTGTAATGACTCATGTAGGAGTGTATACAAAGTGTTCGGAAATGTTTCGTTTTGAAAAGAGTTTGAACTTTGAAAAAAGAGTGTGTGGTGTGAAAAGCATTTGGTAGAGCAAGCAACTAAAGTCTTATCACCTACTCGAATTGGTCGTTTTTGCATTATTCGTTCCTTTAGAATAGCGCTAGCCATACCATTAGTTAGTAGGTAGCTCCATTCGTTGGATGTAAGCGGGACATTCGAAGGGACATCGGATGGTCATTGAAGGCAACTTGTAGGAGTATCCTAGCACATTCGAAGGACTATCATCATTTTCGTGGCGACAATCGAGGTCAAGATCATGTATTCGGAGGCGACATCGTGGGTCTTATGATCTTTGTATCGAAGGGACTATGATGATTTGTTTGTAGGCAGCGGTGCTAGGATACCTCTACGTTCGAGGACATGACCATTTTGAATTCGTAAGGCAACGAGAATTACCTAAGGGGTGCATGTGTGAAAGAAGTGTGTTGATTTGGATATTTTATCTTGATTAGTGGGCTAAGTTCATTATTATCTTGCCATACACGCTAGTTACTAGCAATTAATAGGGTGCGGAAAGTAAAATGCGGAATGTAAAGATGCGGAAAGGTAAATCCTCGCTATTACAAGGCTTTAGGCGGATACATAATTTAAAATGCGGAAAATAAAGACCTAATTTAAACTATTACATCCCATAGCAGATTACATTATTGAAAATAAAATAAAATGATAAAGCAAGAATCGTAAGATCGGATCAACACAGTAAAAGAGCGAAATCGGAAAATACGAGATGAATCGAATAAGAGAAAAAATGTTAGAAAAATGCAAATTTTTATATGAGAAAATTATTACATGCTGGAAATAATATAAATATGCTAAAATAAATTTTTGGGATTTTTGGATGCAATTTAATAATTAAAAACTAATTAAAAGTAATTAAAATGCAAAATTATGAATAAAAATAAATATGCATGCAAAATTGTATTTTTTAATTTATTAAATTAAATAAAGGTTTTCTGAAAATAAATGCAAAAAGAAAATTAATTTTTGATGATTTTTAATGCAGAAATAAAATTGTGAAATTAATTAAAATAACATGCAAATATTAAAATAAAAGAAAATATGAAAATAGTGCAAGTTTGAGAAAAAGGAAAAGAGATTGGTCTTGCCAGGACTTGAACCTGAGACCTTTGAGAGAATCTCCATCATCCAACGCCTTAACTGCCATGTTGCACTTGGTGTTTGGAAAAGCTGAATTAATTGAATTTGAGTGTAAGCGTGTCGCGATTATTTGAAAATCAAACACGATCGGTGTTGGGTCCCGATTGGATGGAGGAGCGAATCGGAAGCTCGCTTCGCCACGCTGCGGTCAATCGAGTCAACCGGTCCAAGCGATCAACGGCGCGCCCTAGCTCGGTCGTCTTCTCCGGCGACGTGATCTTCAACTGCGAAACGAAAATTACAAGCAAAAGCCTAGTCCACCTATTTCGACCCTTACGGATTCAATGGCGGTGTCGGTTTTGGCGAATCGGCTTTTACAAGCGGTTCGAAGCTCGATTCGAAAACCCTAAGCATGGCATCTCATGTTTGGACGTTCAAACTCCATAGCGATTGCCGGATCGGATCCTTGGCATCTCATAAGCACATTAGAAGCATTAAAATCAATTGAAACACACGGATATTAAAAATGCAAAATCAAGAAAGTTTTGAACATGTATGGATGGATATGCATCGATTTAGCTTGCTTTGATCAATGATAAGAGTGTATACTTACTCAAACCTACCTCCACGAAGACAATGGAATGGTTTTGATGGTGAAAGCGGTGGAGTTTGAAATTCGATTTTCAAAGTTTCTTGAAAAATTTGACAAAATAAGGGTTTGGCTTGAGCTAGGGTTTCGTCCTCGTGGCTTGTGATCTTCTTGAGTATTTATAGAAAGTTTGGATGGCAAAGGGTGAAAAAGATTGCTCCATCAATGTGCAAATATTTTCCATTAAAATAAATCAAATCTTTGAAAAATATGATTTTCTCATGAGCATAAAGGCTAGCAATTTGGTAATCATGGGCTTTCTTGGACTTCAAGGAAGATATAAATCCATTCCTTTTGAAAAAATACTTAATTTTCATATTTTATATAATTTATTTTGAATTAAATGTTATAAAATTCAAATATAAATCATAAAATAGAAAATTATCATGGCCAAGCATTTATGGGTCAAAATCATGTCATGAACAAGTTTGGACCAAAAGATTTTAGGCCCATTTGGAAAATTTGCATTTTGACCAAAATGTCCTTTTGTGCAATTGTCCAAAATTGCCCAACTTGAATAGTGTATCTTGCTCAATTTTCCACATTTTTGAGTGTTCTTGGACTTTTGGAAATCTCTAAGAGTCCTCTAACCAACCTTTTGGTCTCATCTCAATTGGAGTTTCCATGCTCAATATATCTTCAAAACAAAAGTTGACTTTTGTTGACTTTGAAAATGACTGTAATGTTTTGAGCTATACCTCTCAAATGAAGCATTTTTGGACATTCTTGTGAGACATGAAGTTGTAGAGAATTGAATTTCCTTCAAAACAAGAGGTGGTGGAAAAATTTACGAGAAAGTATGAAGAAGTTATGATCGGTCAAAGTTTGGTTGACTTTTCAATGAAACCCTAATTTAGAAAGTTTGACTTTTGAGCAAATCTTGAGTTTTCTTGATGAATCATGATCAACCCTTGATCAAATGATGAATGTAACTTCAAAATGAGGATGTTGACCAAAAATTATGAAGTTTGGTGTATGTTGACCACAATTGACTTTTGTCCATCTGTTGATTTTCAACCATCGAGCAATTATGCGAAACTTGACTTGTGAGGCTTGAAACTTGACATGGAGAATCTTTGAAACATATGAGGAGGCATGAAGACCATTGGAGATGTTGGAAGTCCATCTTGACTGAGGATACCAAACCCTAGTTTGGGTTGATTGTCTAGGAGAGTTTGTCTGATCAACTCTTGAGGAATCTTTTAGTATAAATGTATGAAATCTCTTGAGTGGATGGAGGGCAAATTTTGGGGTATGACAGCTGCCCCTGTTCAATCTTCTTGTACTAGAGGGTTAGATTGACACGCTTGTCTTTCGTGACACAGGTGAAGATGATTGAACACTCAATACAAAATTTGCACTCGCTGTTGGTGATGATGCGGGAATGGGCTTACAGATGCCATTTGGAGAAGTTGGATACTTCGCTGGGGGATGAGTCGTACGCTAGACTCGAGAATGTCGATAGGGGAATTGACGGGGATGGGCTTAAGATGCCATCTGGAAAGATCGATGCTGGGGAGTGAGCCGTACGCTAGGCTCTGTAGTCGTTTCTGGAAGGAGCATGGAGATGGGCTTAAGATGCCATCTGGAGGGAGTCGTACGTTAGACTTCGTGTCCATTTTTTTGAATGAAGTTATTGGTTTGCATTGATTTTTAACCATATATGCAGCATTCTGAAAGTGGAGAAACACTGATAAGTAATCGGAGATGGGCTTAAGATGCCATCCAGGGCAACTGAGTCGTACGCTAGACTCTGTAGTTGCTGTTGATAATAAGGAATCAGAATAACTCTTCGTGCTGATTACTACGGGGAAATAATTGGCAAAATGTGGATAGCTTCCTGTTGTGCATCGGTGTTGATCCATTGCACATTATCGGAGGATAACGGGCGGTCTTCGGATAGTTTTCCGTCGATTCGGGGCTTAATCTGGACTAGTCGTGGGAGGACAACCAAGGGCGGTCTTTGAGATAGTTTTCCGTCGACTCGGGCTTAATCTGGACCGATCGTCGGAGGAGGACAAAGGCGGTCTTTGGATAGTTTTCCGTCGATTCGGGGCTTAATCTGGACTGTTTGCATCGAGTAGTATTACTGTTTTGGAGAAAACAAGAGGAACTTTGATAGAATATTGGTTAGTTTTATGCAAAGTATGATGCATGACAGTGTATATGAATGACATATGCATGAATTATGACTTTATGAGTAATGTATGAATGATAGATGTTGTGGTATTTCAAAACATATCCATCTTGAAGAAGATGCGGATGTTACGTTTGAGGATTTCTAACTCCTGCTTGAATTAGGTGGAAGTCCGCTTTTGAAGGAGAAGAAAGATACCTGGATTCCTCCGATGCACTATCGACCAAGTCTTGGGCCTAGATATTGTTGAGGAAGGTAGAGATTGAGAGGCTCGTTGTTGGAGATCTCATATATGGACCTATTTGAGGAGAGTGGGAGGCGATCATTGGGGATTACGTATGTAGATCTCATTTGGAGGCATTTGATAGTTCTTGGGGAGACCGGGTTGGAAGAGTCGGGAACCCGTTGTAATCTCGGTGGGAATGAAGATGTAGGTTCCTCCGATGCACTATCTGACCAAGTTTCGGGTCTGGATACTGCTGTTGGGGAGAAAGGGAAAAGACTGAGAGATATCCATGGGGATAAATACCTTGACTGGGGGTGAGGTGTTACTGCTTGGAGACTGATGTAACTTTACTTAGTTGAGTGGAATTGCGGCTCGTGGATTCCCTTTTGCTCTGCTGGGGAAGTTGTGTTGTGAGTGATACCTTTGTAGGGATCATGCTCTACGGGGGAATGTTTTTGGTGACTTTCGTCGTCGTCCCAATTCCTGGAGCCTGTAGTAAGCACTTTTGTATGTTCACTTTTCGTATGTTTGCGATTAGATTTTTATTGTCAAATGCATATAATCATTCAAAGCAAACGTTGGACTTATTGCAAACAACAACAATTGTAAAGAGAAAGAATTTGCGTTTATTTGAAATGTGGCGTATGGCCAAGTAGTTTGTACACAAGAAAGGTAAAAAGCCATGCGGAAACAATCTCGTTAAGTTCCAACTATGCTAGTGCTCATATATTTCAACTATCTCATCTCCTTGCTGTCAGTAGAAAGTGAGTAGACTGATCTTCGCCATTTGAATCTTGAATCTTGATAGTAGTGCAGCGGTGATCGGAAGAGACATAGTTATGCGCTTAAATCCTAACTTTTGCCTAGACCGCCCTTTCGGGTTTTCGGTCTGGGGATACCCTTTTTGCCGCCTTTTCGGTTTCGACTTGCGGGTGTACATCTTTGTATATATCCTTAACTTTTGCCCGAACCTTTTGGTTCGCGGGATGCCCTATTTTGCCTAGGTCGATCGACCTAGCGGGTCTATTCATCGTAGTATTTTTGACTATGTCTGCGTTCACGAGGTGTGGGAAGTCTTCACCATCCATGGTGCTAAGTATCATAGCTCCGGAGAAATCATCTTGACTACAAATGGTCCCTCATGGGTGGGAGTCCATTTGCCCACAGGATCACCTTGTGGAAGAATGATGCGCTTGACTACTAGATCACCGACTTGGTAGACTCGGTGCTTGACCTTCTTGTTAAATGCTCGATCATTCGTTTACGATAAATCATCCATGGTAGATGGATGCGGTCGTTCTCATCAATCAAGTTAATCGGTCAAGGCGATGCGGACCCAATCGTCTTCGCCTAACTCTGCCTCCTGGAGGACTCTGGTTGAGGGTATCTGAACCTCGATGGGTAAGACGGCTTCCATACCGTACACAAGAGAGAAGGGGGTTGCCCCTGTTGATGTTCGCGCTGTAGTGCGATAACCATGAAGAGCAAATGGTAACATCTCATGCCAATCTTTGTAAGTCACTATCATCTTTTGTATAATCTTCTTAATGTTCTTGTTGGCGGCTTCCACTGCGCCATTCATCTTAGGCCGATAAGGAGAAGAGTTGTGATGCTTGATCTTGAACTGCGTGCAGAGTTCGGTGATCATCTTATTGTTGAGATTGGAACCGTTATCTGTGATAATCCTTTCAGGAGTGCCATATCGACAAATAAGATTATGTTTGATGAATCGAGCCACAACATTCTTGGTAACAGATGCATACGAGGCTGCTTCTACCCACTTGGTAAAGTAATCGATTGCCACAAGTATGAAACGATGTCCGTTGGAAGCTGTGGGCGTGATTTCTCCGATCATGTCAATGCCCCACATTGCAAAAGGCCAAGGAGAAGTTAAAACGTTCAGAGGTACTGGAGGTACGTGTACTTTATCGGCATATATCTGGCATTTGTGACAAGATCGAGCGTAACGGTGACAATCAGCTTCCATGGTGGACCAATAGTAACATGTTCTCAAAATCTTTTTAGCCATGGTATGTCCACTGGAATGGGTACCAAACGCGCCTTCGTGTAACTCTTCCATGATACGCATTGCTATTTTCTGGTCTACACAGCGGAGTAAGCACTAGTCGTGGTTGCGCTTGTATAAGATGCGTTCTTGAGGAAGAATTTGGGCGAATCTTCTCATGAACTTCTTATCATTAACGGATGCCCTGGGAATATTCACGAGTCTCAAGATACCTCTTCACGTCATAGTACCAAGGTTTCTCTTACGTGTCAAGCTCATAACAATCTGTTGGTTCGTCGAACTTCTCAATGATGATCGGGGAGCCTCGTTGTCCCATCTAACCTTGAACATAGGCGACATAGTAGCCAATCGTCATGTGATTCTCTTCTCGTGGAATATGATCAAAAGTAATCTCTTGATAGGGGATCAAACTCGAACATGCTCTCGATACGGAATGAGATTCGGATGCCGTATCCACTCGCCTTTATCGGTGATCACTAAAGCGAGTCTCCATACACTTGTAAGAACTTGATTCTTAAGTCAATAGCGACTTTAAGACCCATGATGCAACCGTACTCGGCCATGTTGTTAGTGCAAGCTGAAACATAATCTGGCGGTGAAAGGTATGTCCTTTGTGGGAGATGTAATGATGGCGCCAATGCCATTGCCAAGTGAGTTTGAGGCTCCATCAAGACCATGGTCCATCGGGATCCTTGTTCGGGTCCTTCGTCGGGCAGTTCTTCCAATCGTAACTAGTAGAACATCTTCATCTGAATTGAGCTGCATAGGCGATAGTCATCTACGGCTTGATGAGCCAAATGATCGGCTACTACACTTCCTTTGATCGCTTTAGAAGTGTCTTGGATGTCATATTCGGTCAAGATCATTTGCCATCTTGCTATTCTTCGGAAAGATGGTTTCTCAAATATGTATTTTATCGGATCCATCTTGAAATCAACAAGGTAGTGTGAGTCAACATATCTTGTCTTAGTCGTGAGCAGCCCAAAGCGTTGCAAGTTTTCTCGGCGTGAGTATCTTGTTTCACGATCGGTAAACTTTTGCTAAGGTAGTATATTGCATGCTCTTTTCGACCGGACTCGTCATGTTGCCCCAACACACCCATTGAGTTCTCTAACCTTTGTCAAGTACATGATGAGAGGTCTTCCTTGAGGCGGCATCAGGATAGGAGGATTCTGAAGGTACTCCTTGATTTTGTCAAAAGCGATCTGGCAATCGTCGTTCCATTCTACCACTTGATCTTTCTTAAGTAACTTGAAGATTGGCTCACAAGTAGCAGTTAGATGTGCAATGAATCTGGCAATGTAGTTTAATCGGCCCAAGAAACCTCTGACTTCCTTCTCGGTGCGGGGAGCTGGCATCTCTTGAATAGCTTTAACCTTGGCGGGATCAACTTCAATACCTTTTCCACTAACAACAAACCCTAAGAGTTTTCCAGATCTGACTCCAAAGGTGCACTTGTTAGGATTGAGTCTCAATCTGTACTTCTTCAACCTGTCAAATAGTTTACGCAAATGATCAAGATGTTCTTCTTGATGTGATCGAGCTATCATGTCGTCGGCGTAGACCTCTATCTCGTGATGAATCATGTCATGAAACAATGTCACCATAGCGCGATAAGTGGCGCTGCGTTCTTGATCCGAGCAGCATAACCTTGTATGAAAGTGCCCCAGTGTAACAGTAGTCTTCTCCATGTCTTGAGGCCATTTTGATCGATTGTAACGGAGAAACCATCCATGAAGGAGAAAACCTTATCTTTGGCGGTGTTGTCAACAAAACATCAATATGAGGAAGTGGAAATCATCTTTCGGACTTGCTTTGTTCGGATCTCGTAATCCACACACATTCGTACTTTACCATCCTTCTTGAGCACAGGCACCACATTAGCAACCCTGTGGATAAGTGCTAAGAAACACATTGAGCGCTTCATAACTTCGGCTTTGATTTTCTCGACATCTCGGGGCGCATGCGACGACTTTCATTTCCTTTGGGAGAAAACCTTCTTTTGTTGGCAATCGGTGCACTACAATATCAATGTCCAACCCTGACATGTCTTCGTATGACCAAGCAAAAACCTCAATGTAGTCTCGTAGCATCTGAACCAACCTTTCTTTAACACTTTCTCAAGACCCGCTCCTATCTTGATCTCTTTTACATCTTCGTCGGTACCCAATTCACAACCTCAACTTGCTCTTCATGTGGGTGTATAACTCGCTCTTCTTCTTTGTGATCGACAAGTTCTCCTGGCACTTCACAATCTTCCTCACTTTCATCTTGACTTGGTAGATCGGATTATCGAAGTCATATTTAGCAATAGCATTTGTTATTAACGAGATTCGGAGTGATTCTGCGATGTATCACGTGGGTGTGTGTAAGAAACACATAGCTTTTGAAGGGGTGATAAAGTAAAGAAAGAAAACAAACAATTGAATGCAAAAGTCCAACGATTTATTGAATGAAAATACGCGACGAGATAATAACCCTCACAAGCGAGCCATGATGCCGGGCAAGGCACTAGGCTTTCAAAGTTTATTGTTCAAAACATAAAGAAATACGAAAAGCAAAACAAAACAAGAGCAATTACTCGACTAAAGGAGATTGGTATAGCGTCTTGATCTTCCAATTCTTGAGCCCATGATGCAGGTTGGGAAGATCCACTTGCGATGTCGAAGTCGTTGTCGTCGTCTTCTATAGCATGGATTCCACTCGGCTAATGCGGAAGGAAGTTGGCGGCACGTTCGCGGCGTATCATCTTGACCCTTGATGGTGAAGCCTAAACCGGTCTTGTCAAATTTGAAAGGAAGATCGGGGTCCCCAAATAGTACTACCTCTTCAGCGACTTGAGCATCTTTCAATGAGGCCATCCTAGGTGGAACTTGTGCAACCGGGAGTGAGGAGAGTCAGGCATGACTCGGGGATTGTTTCAAAAGCTTGACGGTCTCAAAGAATTCACCTTCCATCTCAGGTATCGGAATGACTGTAGATGGTGACCATATACTCTTCTTCACCGTGTAACAACCTTCCCTTTACGGGTACTTGGTTTCGATGTAAGGTAGAAATGTGGCCTTGCCCATGTATCCAAGGGCGTCCAAGTAAGCAAGAATAAGTGGATGGATGTCCATGACAAAGAAAGTGGAGTCAAAAGTCGGGAACCGACTTTATGAGGAGTGAGCTCTCCAAGCACCGCTTAGAACCATCAAAGCTCTCACAATAATGTCCTTGGGTCTCAGACCAACCCTTGACATCAAGTCGATCAAAAGAACTCTTGGTAGGATATTCGAGGCGAACGGTATCCACCAAAACATGAGACAATGTAATGCCCTTGCATTCAACAGAGATGTGCAAGGCTTTGTTGTGTTTCTTTCGGCGGTCAAATCGACATCGGAGAAGCCTAGGCCGTTGTTGGCAGCCGGGCTAGCAATACAAACTTCAAATTGGTCGGTGGTAGTGTCTTGCGGCACATGAGCATTCTTGAAAACTTCACCAAGGCGTTAGCATGAGCCTCGAGCACAAGGCGAGCAAGCATGGAGATCTTGGGCCAGTGCCCCCTGTTCTACAACATTGTAGTCACTCTTCTTGATGATCTTGAATTTCCTCCATTTCTTGTTTGGAGGTGTCTTGACAACTTCCTTTGGTACTTGAGCGGGATGAGTCCTTGGTTCTTTCCCTCTAGCTTGGGAATGGATTGAATAGGCGGAATGCGAGTTGGAGTCGCGATGTCTTTTGGAAGAGATATCTGGAGAGAATACTCTTCGGTTCGGGTCACCTTACTAGATCGGTGATGTTGTCGATGTCGGAATGGTAGCTTCATGTAAGATCTTCAATGGGAGGGTCTTGCTTGACACCATGATAGTAAACATCGGATCCATAATTCCAAGGAATAGCTTTGTCGGAGGAATATGGGCTGGTCTTGGAGAGTGATGATGAGAGGTGCCACTCTAGGCACGAGAATCGATGAGGAAATCCTTATGGTGTTAACATCGGCATAATCTTACGGGAAATCGTCACCCCATCCGGTCGCCTTAACATCTTCAATAGGAATCTTGTAGCTTTCAGGAACAGTGTACTTCACCATGTAATCATACTTTCCACTTGGCTGCCCCAAGGTATCCCACACAGATGGTGCAGTTTCATTCACATTGTCGATCTTCAGTTTAGACATATCTTCACACAGCTTCTGCACAGGCGGTTTTAGAAATAGTATCTCACGGTTATCCATCATGCACTGAACACGTCTTCTCAACCAAGCACAACCATCGGTGCGGATGGGCACCAGACAATTCTCGGGCATCACAGGTTGACACGGCTTGCAACAAATTCTTCTTAACGGTCATCGGAGGAATGGTCAAGTCATCTATGTTGAAAACATAAGTATCATCACCAACGACATTGGAACTCTTGTCATGGTTAGGCATAGGCGCGTTGATCACATTCGGTCTCAGCGGGAGGATCGAACTCAATGCTTAGCTTCAATCATATCTTGAATCTTGTTCTTGAGCCCAACAATCATCGATTACTATGTCCGGGCTATTGGAATGGTAAGCACACTTAGCATTAGGATTGTACTTGAGAGGAGGTGTTGACATTTTGAGGAGGATCCTCAAGGTGATCACTCTGCTTTCAACATGTGTTGCAAGGCTTGCGACAATGGCATGTTGATCTTTATGTGTATCTTCGTGGCGTTACGGCTCGCGTGTTGTCTCGTTGAGGTTGTCTTGATGTAGGATTGGAGATCACAAGCGCCCCCACAGTTGGTAGCGGTCGGTCTTGGCTCGGCTTTTCGACCATACACATTAGCTTCTTTCTTAGCACCAAAGATCTCTTCGTAGCATTTGAAGATGTCTCTACAGAATCTTTCCACTCTTGATACCGACTTCAATCGCTGCTTTCGAATCATTCGGTGAATCCGGTGAAGAATTTCAATCGGATGATTGAAGAATGGGCTGTCGGTGTCCCCATGAACATATCAACCAACTCCCTATTGGACAAGGGTGGTTGAACTCGCACGCTAGATCTCTCCATTTACGAGCATACTCCTTGAACTTCTCATCACGACCCATAGACATGCTTTGTAGTTGCATGCGGTGGGTGTCAATTCGACATTGTACTCATATTATGCGTAGAAAGCATCAGCTAAGTCACTCCAAACGGATACGGTCATTCTCTAGTGATAGTACCATTCCAATTGGGTTCGGACAAACTCTCTTGAAAATAGTGCATCCACAACTTTACATCATCGGTGGGGATTGATCTTACGAACATAGGACTTCAAATGCGAGCTTAGGGCAAGACATGCCATCATACTTAGCAAAAGTGGGAACTTTGAACTTGGGAGGAATCACAACACGAGGACAAGACTTATCATCAAAATTCAGCCGGACATCTTGAGGTTTTCCACACATTAGACGGTCTTCAAGTTGCTTGTACTTGTCATCCTCATCGAGTATTGGCCATCATCATAGTTCTTCTCAAGTTCGGTGTTGCCTTCACCATTACCCTTGTTACTTTGTTCGGTCTTGACACTTCCTTGAGAGCTCTATCAAGTGACCCTCTTAGGACCACCTTTGTAGCGTCGCCCATGTTGAGGAGACCAACAACCTTCTTCTTTCGTTGATGAGCTTCTTGGATCTTCTTGGCCTTGGACCAAGTGGTAACATCTGCTGGCCATTACGAGCTTGAAGATCTTTGTGGGTTCAAGAGCCATTTCGCTAAAATAAATAGCGAGCAAATGAGAAAACCAATCTTCAATGTACATGATGCAATGTTATGCTATGATATCGATGTTTATGCGAATGCAATGCAATGTTTTCAAGGACCTTAGAGATTTAAATTTGTTAAACAAGCAATGAACAAACATTTATTAGTACTCTTTTTATTATTCTTTTTTTCTTTTTAAGTACAAAGGATAGTTCAAAACAAGAACAACAGAAAGCATAAAAATCCTAAAGCTCTAAGTCTCCCATGGGCGCTTCCTCTTGGTACCGAGGTAGGCGTTGATGCTTCGCTCCTCGTGAAGTAGCTTGGTCAACTCTAACACTTTCTTCTCTTGCATAACTGAGCTTCAAAGGTATCCCTCTCTTCTTTTAGTTGAATCGGGATCTCTTCAAGTCTTCAAAATCAATAGGCATGTCGGGATGGAGGCGGTATAAATGCGTCACCTATAGCAGGTTCCATAATTCTTGGTAAAGCAGTGAATGGCATCATGAGGTTTTGAGCTCGAGCTCGCACCCATTTGAGGTAAGGTTCCCAAGGAATGGAGTTCTAGTGCCCCAAAGTCTTGGTATCAGTCTTCTTTACCATGCCCCAGCGTGTATGAACCTTAAATCGGTAATGCGGAGATCGTGGTTGTAGTCGAACACAATATCTTGGAGAAGCATATCATGCGGACCATCTTCACCGAGTAGTGGTACATTAGGGAATTCTCCACAACGCTCAATGAATGTGAAATCCTTTTGAGAGAAAACACTCCAACGGATATCGAATGAGAGAGTGACATTAACCTTTGAGACCACTCATCCTTTGTTCGTTCTTCAAAGCGGAGGAAGGTGCGAAATAAACCACCTAGAAAGTAGCGGTATGCAACACATGAGAGTTCCTTGTCTCTTAGTAGTACGAGTGTGGAGAGAATGTAGAATATCTCCAAGTAAAGTAGGCACAGGATTGCGGGTAAGGAACAACTTGATGGCATTGATATCTATGAATTGATCCGAGTTAGGAAATAGAACCAAACCATAAATTAATAAGGCCACAATGTTTTCAAATGCATGGAAACTCATAACTTTGAGGAATTCTCGGGCTTTCTTGATTAAGAACTTGGAAAGTAAACCCTTAACTCCACTTCTAGTTTCCCAATTGGCTTCATGTCGGCGCTTAAGATGTAAAGCGGATGCAATGTCTTCGTACTTAGGGACCTTTTCTAGACCGGTGAATGGCATTTGGTCAAGAATAGGTATCCCAGTAGCTTAGAGAACTCTTCAAGGTAGGAACCAATGATAATCGGGAATGTAAAGCAATGGTGTTTGGATCGAAGAAGCTGGAATAGGACATGCATCATATCTTCTTCAAAACCGGAGATAACCAAGTCAAGTAGATAACCATGTCTTTTGATGGTGAGCATGGTCGGGAATTTACGAAACCAATTCTTTGGTGAGAAGGTATACCCATGAAGTTGATTCGGATAGTCTTTCTAGAAGCCATAATCCTACAAAGCAGCAAAGATAAATCCCTAGGTCCTTGAAATAGTTAGAAATGATATGCAATGCAAATGATGTCATGATGTCATGTTTAGCACACAAACAATTCACACAATGAGCCTAGGGTTAAGGCTTGCATGAGGTATAGGTGATTACCCACCAAAGTTTGAGTTGGTTCATCTGTCCTATAATAGTAAGGGTTCTAGGAATCTCATATCATAGATCTTTCTCGTAGGCGTTTATTTCAATCGACGGCCAAGTGGTCGATCGAAAATATCCCAAAAGTCGATCTCAATGGCGTAGCATCGTATCAACCAACCTTAGTCGCACCAAAGCCGGCCATCTCACTACCTTCTAATGGCCAAGATGGGTCAATTAAGGTTCTAAAAGTTTAGTTAGTGCTTGATGACACCACGAAGCCAAATACTATCCTCAACTTGGAAATGAAGAGTATCGGGACATCAAAGTGTCACACTAACGTAGCCATCATGTTGACCGTTTCGATATCGTCTAGCGATCGCGATGATCTAATGCTACTTACCTAAAAGGAAACCGGATCGGTGTAGGATCCCCAACAATATAATACCCAAGCAACCCTTAAAGATAAAGCAACAAGTCAAACAAAAAGCAATAAAGTTATCTAGAAATCCCTAAGGTAATTCTCTCTTTAGGGTGTGTCCCAGTAGTCGCCGATTACGTGACACGGTGATGACTTTTAGTGTTTTGTATCGCAAATGTCGGATAGCAAGAGTCGCCACCGACTTTTATTTTATCAATTAAGGGAAGGTAAAAGTACGAGAAAAAGACCTTCGTTAGATTACGAGTAAGGAGAATGGTTATGAAAAGGGAAGGTATTAGCACCCTTTCCATCCGTAGTTATCTGGGCTCTTAGTTGCTCTAGATCACTTTTTAAAATTGCTTTACGTGTGTTTGACAAAATGTTTTGAAAAGGCATTTCGCTTTGACTTTGTAATGACTCATGTAGGAGTGTATACAAAGTGTTCGGAAATGTTTCGTTTTGAAAAGAGTTTGAACTTTGAAAAAGTGTGTGGTGTGAAAAGCATTTGGTAGAGCAAGCAACTAAAAGTCTTATTACCTACTCGAATTGGTCGTTTTTGCATTATTCGTTCCTTTAGAATAGCGCTAGCCATACCATTAGTTAGTAGGTAGCTCCATTCGTTGGATGTAAGCGGGACATTCGAAGGGACATCGGATGGTCATTGAAGGCAACTTGTAGGAAGTATCCTAGCACATTCGAAGGACTATCATCATTTTCGTGGCGACAATCGAGGTCAAGATCATGTATTCGGAGCGACATCGTGGGTCTTATGATCTTTGTATCGAAGGGACTATGATGATTTGTTTGAAGGCAGTGCTAGGATACCTCTACGTTCGAGGACATGACCATTTTGAATTCGTAAGGCAACGAGAGAATTACCCTAAGGGGTGCGTGTGAAAGAAGTGTGTTGATTTGGATATTTTATCTTGAAAATTAGTGGGCTAAGTTCATTATTATCTTGCCATACACGCCTAGTTACTAGCAATTGATAGGGTGCGGAAAGTAAAATGCGGAATGTAAAGATGCGGAAAGGTAAATCCTCACGCTATTACAAGGCTTTGGGCGGATACATAATTTAAAATGCGGAAAATAAAGACCTAATTTAAACTATTACATCCCATAGCAGTTACATTATTGAAAAAAAATGATAAAGCAAGAAAATGCGATCGGATCAACACGTAAAAGAAAATCGGAAAATACGAGATGAATCGAATAAGAGAAAAATGTTAGAAAAATGCAAATTTTTATATGAGAAAATTATTACATGCTGGAAATAATATAAATATGCTAAAATAAATTTTTGGGATTTTTGGATGCAATTTAATAATTAAGAACTAATTAAATGTGATTTAAATGCAAAAATATGAATAAAAATAAATATGCATGCAAAATTGTATTTTTTAATTTATTAAATTAAATAAAGATTTTCAGAAAATAAATGCAAAAGGAAAATTAATTTTTGATGATTTTTAAATGCATAAATAAAAATATGAAATTAATTAAAATAACATGCAAATATTAAATAAAATGAAAATAGAAAAATAATTGAAAAAAGTTTGAGTTTGTAAAAGAAAAGAAAGAACCGGTCCCAGGCTGAATCGAACTCATGCCCCTTGAGAGTATCTTTGCACGAGGCGCCTTAACCAGGGACACTTGGCTCTTTGTGTTGGGAAAAACAAAATCATTTGAATATGAATGATGCGTCACGATTATGTTTCAAATGGTCGACCACGCGTGGACCTCAATTGGATGGACGAATCGGATCGCTTGCTTTAGCACGCGCTTGGGGATTCAATATCGGTCAGCAGAGCCCTAGCTCGGTCTTCTCGATCAAGCAAAATCAAAACACCAAAACCACGAAAGATAAATGGCAAAGAATACCTACCCCCTAAATCGACCCTTGCGATTCTAATGGTGGCCTTAGTTTCTCTGAAAGTGCATATGGGCGGTTCGAAACTCAAGCGACTCAAAACCTAAACATGGCATTGTGAGATTTATACGTTCAAACTTGCTAGCGATTGCCCAGATCGAACCTATGGAGTCTCATGAACACAAAAAAGGCATTAGAAACAATTAACACAAGCAGGATAATCAAATGCAAAAATCAAGAAAAGTTGAATATGTATGTGTGTACAGGGCTCGATTCTGGATGGTTTGATCAATGCCAATAGTGCATTCTTACTCAAACTTACCCTCTGAACACGATGGAATGATGTTTGAGGGCTAAAAGTGGCTGGATTTTGAAATTCGAATTTCTCAAGTTTCTTGGAAAATTTTGACAAAATAAGGGTTTGGCTTGAGCTAGGGTTTCGTCCTTGTGGCTTGTGATCTTGCTGAGCATTTATAGAGAAAGTTTGGATGGCAAAAGGAGTGAAAAAAGATTGCTCCATCAATGTGCAAATATTTTCCATTAAAAATAAATCAAATCTTTGAAAAAATTTGATTTTCTCATGAATGCAAAGGCTAGCACGAATTTGGTATGAATCATGGGCTTTCTTGGACTTCAAGGAAGATATAAATCCATTCCTTTTGAAAAAATACTTAATTTTCATATTTTATATAATTTATTTTTGAATTAAATGTTATAAAATTCAAATATAAATCATAAAAATAGAAAATTATCATGGCCAAGCATTTATGGGTCAAAAATCATGTCATGAACAAGTTTGGACCAAAGATTTTAGGCCCATTTGGAAAATTTTGCATTTTGACCAAAATGTCCTTTTGTGATTGTCCAAAATTGCCCAACTTGAATAGTGTATCTTGCTCAATTTTCCACATTTTTGAGTGTTCTTGGACTTTTGGAAAGCTCTAAGAGTCCTCTAACCAACCTTTTGGTCTCATCTCAATTGGAGTTTCCATGCTCAATATATCTTCAAAACAAAAGTTGACTTTTGTTGACTTTGAAAATGACACTGTAATGTTTTGAGCTATACCTCTCAAATGAAGCATTTTTGGACATTCTTGTGAGACATGAAGTTGTAGAGAATTGAATTTCCTTCAAAACAAGAGGTGGTGGAAAAAATTTTGAGAAAGTATGAGAGAGTTATGATCAGTCAAAGTTCAGTTGACTTTTCACCTAGAAACCCTAATTTAGAAAGTTTGACTTTTGAGCAAATCTTGAGTTTCCTTGATGAATCATGATCAACCCTTGATCAAATGATGAATGTAACTTCAAAATGAGGATGTTGACCAAAAATTATGAAGTTTGTTGTATGTTGACCACGATTGACTTTTTGTCCAATCTGTTGATTTTCAACCATCGAGCAATTATGCGAGGAAACTTGACTTGTGAGGCTTGAAACTTGATATGGAGAATCTTTGAAACATATGAGGAGGCATGAAGACCATTGGAGATGTTGGAAGTCCATCTTGACCTGAGGGATACCAAACCCTAGTTTGGGTTGATTGTCAAGGAGAGAGTTTGTCTGATCAACTCTTGAGGAATCTTTGAGTAGGGCAAATTTTGGGGTATGACACTACCGGGATACCCTTTTTTGCCCAAGCCTCCTTTTCAGGTTTTCGACTTGCCGGGTGTACATCTTTTGTATATATCCTTAACTTTTGCCCAAACCTTTTTGGTTCATCAGGATGCCCTTATTTTTGCCTAGGTCAGTCGACCTAGCGGGTCTATTTCATGCGTAGTATTTTTTGACTATGTCTGCGTTCACAGGGTGTGGGAAGTCTTCACCATCCATGGTGCTAAGTATCGTAGCTCCACCGGAAAATACTGTCTTGACTACAAATGGTCCCTCATGGGTGGGAGTCCATTTGCCCACAGGATCACCTTGTGGAAGAATGATGCGCTTGACTACTAGATCACCGACTTGGTAGACTCGGTGCTTGACCTTCTTGTTAAATGCTCGATCATTCGTTTACGATAAATCGTCCATGGCGGAGATGGATGCGAGTCGTTTCTCATCAATCAAGTTAATCGGTCAGGCGGTCTAGACGATCGTCTTCGCCTAACTACGCCTCTGGAGGATTACGGTTGAGGGTATCCGAACCTCGATGGGTAAGGCGGCTTCCATACGTACACAAGAGAAGGGGTTGCCCTGTTGATGTTAATGTAGTCGATAACCATGAAGAGCAAATGGTAACATCTCATGCCAATCTTTGTAAGTCCTTTGTCATCTTACGTATAATCTTCTTAATGTTCTTGTTGGCGGCTTCCAACTGCGCCATTCATCTTAGGCCGATAAGGAGAAGAGTTGTGATGCTTCATCTTGAGCTGCGTGCGAGTTCGGTGATCATCTTATTGTTGAGATTGGAACCGTTATCGTGATAATCCTTTGGAGTGCCATCTGCGAGATAAGATTATGTTTGATGAATCGAGCCACAACATTCTTGGTATGATGCATCTGTACGCTTCTACCCACTTGGTAAAATAATCGATTGCCACAAGTATGAAGCGATGTCCGTTGGAAGCGTGGGCGTGATTTCTTCGATCATGTCAATGCCCACATTGCAAAGGCCAAGGAGAAGTTAAAGCGTTCGATCTTTGGAGTGCGTGTACTTTATCGGCATATATCGGCATTTGTGACAAGATCGGCGTAACGATGACAATCGGCTTCCATGGTGGACCAATAGTAACTTTGTTCTCAAAATATTTTTAGCCATGGTATGTCCCTAGGTGGGTACAGCGCCTTAGTGTAACTCTTCCATGATCGCATTCTTTGTTTTACGGCCTACAGTAGATAAGCACAAGTCGTGGTTGCGCTTGTATAAGATGTCGTTCTTTGTGGAAGAATTTGGGCGAATCTTCTCATGAACTTCTTATCATTGTGAGGATGCCCTGCGGATATTCCGAGTCTCAAGATACCTCTTCACGTCATAGTACCAAGGTTTCTCTTCTGTGTCAAGCTCATAACAATACGCTGGTTCGTCGAACTTCTCAATGATGAAATGGGGAGCCTCCTTGTCCCATCTAACCTTGAACATAGACGACATAGTAGCCAATGCGTCTGCGAACTGATTCTCTTCTCGTGGAATATGATCAAAAGTAATCTCTTCGAAGTAGGGGATCAAACTCAGAACATGCTCTCGTCTGGAATGAGATTCGGATGCTTAGTATCCCACTCGCCTTTATCGGTGATCACTAAAGGCGAGTCTCCATACACTTGTAAGAACTTGATTCTTAAGTCAATAGCAGCTTTAAGACCCATGATGCACGCTTCGTACTCGGCCATGTTGTTAGTGCAACTGAAACATAATCTGGCGGTGAAAGGAGTATGTCCGCCTGTGGGAGATGTAATGATGGCGCCAATTCCATTGCCAAGTGAGTTTGAGGCTCCATCAAAGACCATGGTCCATCGGGATCCTTGTTCAGGTCCTTCGTCCGGTCTGGTTCTTCCAATCGTAACTAGTAAAACGTCTTCATGCGGAAATTCGAGCTGCATAGGCGATAGTCATCTACGACGATGAGCCAAATGATCGGCTACTACACTTCCTTTGATCGCTTTACGAGAAGTGTCTTGGATGTCGTATTCGGTCAAGATCATTTGCCATCTTGCTATTCTTCGGAAAGAGCTGGTTTCTCAAATATGTATTTTATCGGATCCATCTTGGAAATCAACAAGGTAGTGTGAGTCAACATATCTTTGTCTTAGTCGTGACAGCCAAGCCAAAGCGTTGCAAGTTTTCTCAAGTTGTTAGTATCTTGTTTCACGATCGGTAAACTTTTGCTAAGGTAGTATATTGCATGCTCTTTTGACCAGACTCGTCATGTTGCCCCACACACACCTCATTGAGTTCTCTGCATCAAGTACATGATGAGAGGTCTTCCTTGGTAGTGACATCGGGATAGGAGGATTACGAAGGTACTCCTTGATTTTGTCAAAGCGATCTGGCAATCGTCGTTCCATTCTACCACTTGATCTTTCTTAAGTAACTTGAAGATTGGCTCACAAGTAGCAGTTAGATGTGCAATGAATCTGACAATGTAGTTTAATCGGCCCAAGAAACCTCTGACTTCCTTCTCGGTGCGGGGAGCTGGCATCTCTTGAATAGCTTTAACCTTGGCGGGATCAACTTCAATACCTTTTCACTAACACAAACCCTAAGAGTTTTCGGATCGACTCCAAAGGTGCACTTGTTAGGATTGAGTCTCAATCTGTACTTCTTCAACCTGTCAAATAGTTTCTGCAAATGATCAAGATGTTCTTCTTCAGCCTGTGATCGAGCTATCATGTCGTCGACGTAGACCTCTATCTCGTGATGAATCATGTCATGAAACAATGTCACCATAGCGCGATAAGTGGCGCTGCGTTCTTCGATCGAGCGGCATAACCTTGTAGAGAGTGCCCCTTGTGTAACAGTAGTCTTCTCCATGTCTTGAGAGCCATTTTGATCGATTGTGGCGGAGAAACCATCCATGAAGGAAAACCTTATGTTGGCGGTGTTGTCAACAAAACATCAATATGAGGAAGTGAAATCATCTTTCGGACTTGCTTTGTTCGGATCTCGTAATCCACACACATTCGTACTTTACCATCCTTCTTGAGCACGGGCACCACATTAGCAACCTTGTGGATAAAGTAACACCTAAAAACACATTGAGCGCTTCATAACCCGGCTTTGATTTTCTCGACATCTCGGGGCGCATCACGACGAACTTTACATTTCCTTTGGGAGAAAACCTTCTTTTGTTGGCAATCGGTGCACTACATATCAATGTCCAACCACGGCATGTCTTCGTATGACCAAGCAAAAACCTCGGTGTAGTCTCGTAGCATCTGAACCAACCTTTCTTTAACATTGTTCTCAAGACCGCTCCTATCTTGATCTCTTTTCTGTCTTCATCAATACCCAATTCACAACCTCAACTTGCTCTTCGTGTGGCTGCATAACTCGCTTTTCTTCTTTGTGATCGACAAGTTCTCTGGCACTTCACAATCTTCCTCACTTTCGTCTTGACTTGGTAGATCGGATTATCGAAGTCATATTTAGCAATAGCATATGTTATTAACGAGATTGAGTGATTCTGCGGTGTATCACGTGGGTGTGTGTAAGAAACACATAGCTTTTGAAGGGGTGATAAAGTAAAAAAGAAAACAAACAATTGAATGCAAAGTCCAACGATTTATTGAATGAAAATCATAAACGAGATAATAACCCTCATGAAGCGAGCCATGATGCCGGGCAAGGCACTAGGCTTTCAAAGTTTATTGTTCAAAACATAAAGAAATCGAAAAGCAAAACAAAACAAGAGCAATTACTCGACTAAAGGAGATTGGTATGGCGTCTTGATCTTCCAATTCTTGAGCCCATGATGCGGGTTGGGAAGATCCACTTGCGATGTCGAAGTCGTTGTCGTCGTCTTCTATAGCATGGATTCCACTACGGCTGTCGGAAAGGAAGTTGGCGGCACGTTCGCGGCGTATCATCTTCGACTCTTGATGGTGAAGCCTAAACCGGTCTTGTCAAATTTGAAAGGAAGATCGAGCTTCCCCAAATAGTACTACCTTCTTCAACGGCTTGAGCATCTTTCAATGAGGCCATCCTAGGTGGAACTTGTGCAACCGGGAGTGACGGGAGAGTCAGCGGGCATGACTCGGGATTGTTTCAAAAGCTTGACAGTCTCAAAGAATTCACCTTCCATCTCAAGGTATCGGAATGATGTAGATGGTGACCATATACTCTTCTTCACCATTGTAACAACCTTCCCTTTTGGGTACTTGGTTTCGATGTAAGGTAGAAATGTGACGCCTGCCCATGTATCCAGGCGTCCAAGTAGGCAAGAGTAAGTTGGACGGATGTCCATGACAAAAATAGAGTCAAAAGTCGGGAACCGACTTTGGCGGGCGAATGAGCTCTCCAATCTTGTTCGCTTAGAACCATCAAAGCTCTCACAATTATATCGGGTCTCGAGAACCAACCCTTGACATCAAGTCGATCAAAAGTCTTGGAAGGATATTGAGGAGAGAGCGGTATCCACTAAAACATGAGACAATGTAGTGCCCTTGCATTCAACGAGATGTGCAAGGCTTTGTTGTGTTCTTTCCGTGGTCAAATCGACATCGAGAAGCCTAGGCCGTTGTTGGCAGCCAGGCTAGCAATACAAACTTCAAATTGGTCGGTGGTAGTGTCTTGCGGCACATGAGCATTCTTGAAACTTCACCAAGGCGTTAGCATGAGCCTCGAGCAAGAAGCGAGCAAGCATGGAGATCTTGGGGTCTGTCCCAGTGTTCTACAACATTGTAGTCACTCTTCTTGATGATCTTGAATTTCCTCCATTTCTTGTTTGGAGGTGTCTTGACAACTTCCTTTGGTACTTATTGGCGGGGATGAGTCCTTTGGTTCTTTCCCTCTAGCTTGGGAATGGATTGCATAGTTGGAATCTGTTGGAGTCGTAGTGTCTTTGGAGGAGAGATATCTGGAGAGAATACTCTTCCGGTTCGGGTCACCTTACTAGATTCGGTGATATTGTCGATGTCCGGAATGGTAGCTTCAACTGTAAGATCTTCAATGGTCAGAGGGTCTTGCTTGACACCATGATAGTAAACGTCAGATCCATAATCCCAAGGAATAGCTTTGTTAGAGGAATATGGAACTGGTCTTGTAGAAGTGATGATGAGAGGTGCCACTCTAGGCACAAAATCAACAGAGGAAATTCTTATAGTGTTAACATCAGCATAGTCTTCTGGGAAATCGTCACCCCATCTGGTTGCTTTAACATCTTCAATAGGAATTTTGTAGCTCTCAGGAACAGTGTACTTCACCATGTAATCGTACTTTCCACTTGGCTGCCCCAAGGTATCCCACACAGATGGTACTGTTTCATTCGCATTGTCAATCTTCAACTTAGACATTTCTTCACAACACGCGGTGGTTTCGAAATAGTATCTCACGGTTATCCATCATGCCTTGAACCGTCTTCTCGACCAAGCACAACCATCGGTGCGGATGGGCACCAATGACAATTCTCGGGCATCACGGGTTGACAAACTGCAGCAAATTCTTCTTAAGTCATCGGAGGAATGGTCAAGTCATCTATGTTGAAAACATAAGTATCATCGCCAACACATTGGAACTCTTGTCATGGTTAGGCATAGGCGCGTTGATCACATTCGGTCTCAGCGGGAGGATCAAACTCAATCTGTTTAGCTTGATCATATCTTGAATCTTGTTCTTGAGCCCAACAATCATCGATGCTATGTCGGGGCTATTGGAATGGTAAGCACACTTAGCATTAGGATTGTATCTCGGAGGGAAGTGTTGATGTTTTGAGGAGGATCCTCAAGGTGATCACTCTGCTTTCAACATGTGTTGCAAGGCTTGCGACAATGGCATGTTGATCTTAAATGGCTGTCTTGGGCGTTACAGCTACTGCGTTGTCTCGTGAGGTTGTCTTGATGTAGGATTGGAGATCTGGCCCCCACAGTTGAGCGGTCGGTCTTGGCTCGGCTTTTCGACCATACAGACATTAGTTTCTTTCTTACCACCAAAGATCTCTTGACATTTGAAGATGACTCTACATGAATCTTCCACTCTTGATACCGACTTCAATCGCTCTTTGTCAATATCATTTCGGTGAATCCGGTGAAGAGTTTCAATCGGATGATTGAAGAATGGGCTGTCGGTGTTCCCATGAACATATCAACCAACTCCTATTGGACAAGGGTGGTTGAACTCGCTGCTAGATCTCTCCATTTCTAAGCATACTCCTTGAACTTCTCATCACGACCCATAGACATGCTTTGTAGTTGCATGCGGTGGGTGTCAATTCGACATTATACTCATCTTGTTTGTAGAAAGCATCGCCAAATCACTCCAAATGCGGATCGGTCATTCTCTAGGCGATAATACCACTCCAATTGAGTTCGGACAAACTCTCTTGAAAATAATGCATCCACAACTTTACATCATCGGTGTGGGGATTGATCTTACGGACATAGGACTTCAAATGCGACTTAGGGCAAGACATGCCATCATACTTAGGAAAAGTTGGAACTTTGAACTTGGGAGGAATCACAACACGAGGACAAGACTCGGATCATCAAAATTCAGCCGGACATCTTGAGGTTTTCCACGACATTGAGACGATCTTCAAGTTGCTTGTACTTGTCATCCTCATGAGTATTGGCCATCATCATAGTTCTTCTCAAGTTCGGTGTTGCCTTCACCATTACCCTTGTTACTTTGTTCGGTCTTGACACTTCCTTCGAGCTCTATCCGTGACCCTCTTAGGACCACCTTTGTAGCGTCATCCATGTTGAGAGACCAACAACCTTCTTCTTGATGAGCTTCTTGGATCTTCTTGGCCTTGGACCAAGCTGGTAAACATCTCTTGGCCCAGGCATTACGAGCTTGAAGATCTTTGTGGTGTTCAAGAGCCATTTTACGAGCAAATGAAAACCAATCTTCAATGTACATGATGCAATGTTATGCTATGCTATGCGATGTTTATGCGAATGCAATGCAATGTTTTCAAGGACCTTAGAGATTTAAATTTGTTAAACAAGCAATGAACAAACATTTATTAGTACTCTTTTTATTATTCTTTTTTTTTCTTTTTAAGTACAAAGGATAGTTCAAAACAATAAAAGAAAACATAAACATCCTAAAGCTCTAAGTCTCCCATGGGCGCTTCCTCTTGGTGCCGATGTAGGCGTTGATGTTTCGCTCCTCGTGAAGTAGCTTGGTCAACTCTAACACTTTCTTCTCGCTTGCATAACACTGAGCTTCAAAGGTATCCCTCTCTTCTTTAAGCTGAATCCAGGATCTCTTCAAGTCTTCAAAATCGGTAGGCATGTCGGGATGGAGAACGTATAAATCGTCACCTATAGCAGGTTCCATAATTCTTGGTAAAGCAGTGAATGGCATCATGAGGTTTGAGCTCGAGCTCGCACCCATTTGAGGTAAGGTTCCCAAGGAATGGAGTTTGGTGCCCCAAGGTCTTGGTATCGGTCTTCTTTACCATGCCCCAGCGTGTATGAACCTTAAATCGGTAATGCGGAGATCGTGGTTGTAGTCGAACACAATATCTTGGAGAAGCATATCATGTGGACCATCTCTTGAGCAAAACCAAGCGGCGTAGAGCTAGAGAGGGTTGTAAGTAATACCTCCCTTATACCAAGTAGTGGTACATTAGAATTCTCCACCGCTCGATGAAGGTGAAATCCTTTTGAGAGAAAAGACTCCAACGGATATCTGAATGAGAGAGTGACATTAACCTTTGAGACCATCTCAACCTTTGTTTATTCTTCAAAGCGATGGAGGAAGGTGCGAAATAAACCACCGGAAAGTAGCGGTATACAACACATGAGAGTTCCTTGTCTCTTAGTAATGCAGTGTGGAGAGAATGTAGGATGTCTCCAAGTAAAGTAGGCACGAGGATTGAGGGTAGAAACAACAATGGCGTTGACATCTATGAATTGATCCAGTTAGGAATAGAACCAAACCATAGATTAACAAGGCCACATGTCTTGAATGCATGGAAACTCATAACTTTGAGGAATTCTCGGGCTTTCTTAATTAGGAACTTGGAAAGTAAACCCTTAACTCCACTTCTAGTTTCCCAATTGGCTTCAATGTCGAGCACTTAAGATGTAAGGCGGATGCGATGTCTTCGTACTTAGGAACCTTTTCAAACCGGTGAATGGCATTTGGTCAGAATAGGTACCCAGTAACAGAGAACTCTTCCAAGGTAGGAACAAGCGATAATCTGGGAATGTAAAGCAATGGTGTTTGGATCAAAGAAGCTGGAATAGGACATGCATCATATCTTCTTCAAAACCGGAGATAACCAAATCAAGTAGATAACCATGTCTTTTGATGGCCGAGCATGATCGGGAATTTGAAACCAATTCTTTGGTGAGAAGGTATACCCATGAAGTTGATTCGGATAGTCTTTCTAGAAGCCATAATCCTAAAAAGCAGAGCAAAGATAAATCCTAGGTCCTTGAAATAGTTAGAAATGATATGCAATGCAATGATGTCATGATGTCATGTTTAGCACACACAAACAATTCACACAATGAGCCTAGGTTTAAGGCTTGCATGAGGTATAGGTGATTACCCACCAAAGTTTGAGTTGGTTCATCTGTCCTATAATAGTAACGGGTTCTAGGAATCTCATATCATTGATCTTTCTCGTAGGCGTTTATTTCAATCGACTGCCAGTGGTCGATCGAAAATATCCCAAAAGTCGATCTTAATGGCGTAGCATCAGTATCAACCAACCTTAGTCTACACCAAAGCCCCTCACTACCTTCTAATGGCCAAGATGGGTCAATTAAGGTTCTAAAAGTTTAGTTAGTGCTTGATGACACCACGAGAAGCCAAATACTATCCTCAACTTGGAAATGAAGAGTATCGGGACATCAAAGTGTCACACTAACGTAGCCATCATGTTGACCGTTTCGATATCGTCTAAGGTCCGATGATCTAATGCTACTTAAAAAGGAAACTCGGATCGGGTGTAGGATCCCCAACAATATAATACCCAAGCAACCCTTAAAGTAAAGCATACAAATCAAACAAAAAGCGGTAAAGGTGATCTAAAATCCCTAAGGCATTCTCTCTTTTAGGGTTTCCCAGTATGATTACGTGATACGGTGAGCCGACTTTTAGTGTTTTGTATCGCAAATGTGCGGATAGCAAGAGTCGCCACCGACTTTTATTTTATCAATTAAGGGAAGGTAAAAGTACGAGAAAAAGACCTTCGTTTAGATTACGAGTAAGGAGAAGGTTATGAAAAGGAAGGTATTAGCACCCTTTCCATCCATGATTTATTCTCACTCTTAGTTGCTCTAGATCACTTTTTAAAATTTCTTTACGTGTGTTTGACAAAATGTTTTGAAAAGGCATTTCGCTTTGACTTTGTAATGACTCATGTAGGAGTGTATACAAAGTGTTCGGAAATGTTTCGTTTTGAAAGAGTTTGAACTTTGAAAAAGTGTGTGGTGTGAAAAGCATTTGGTAGAGCAAGCAACTAAAGTCTTATCACCTACTCGAATTGGTCGTTTTGCATTGTTACGTTCCTTTAGAATAGCGCTAGCCATACCATTAGTTAGTAGGTAGCTCCATTCGTTGGATGTAAGCGGGACATTCGAAGGACATCGATGGTCATTGAAGGCAACTTGTAGGGAGTATCCTAGCACATTCGAAGGACTATCATCATTTTCGTGGCGACAATCGAGGTCAAGATCATGTATTCGGAGGCGACATCGTGGGTCTTATGATCTTTGTATCGAAGGGACTATGATGATTTGTTTGTAAACAGCGGTGCTAGGATACCTCTACGTTCGAGGACATGACCATTTTGAATTCGTAAGGCAGCGAGAGAATTACCTAAGGGGTGCATGTGTGAAAGAAGTGTGTTGATTTCGGATATTTTATCTTGAAGATTAGTGGGCTAAGTTCATTATTATCTTGCCATACGCCTAGTTACTAGCAATTGATAGGGTGCGGAAAGTAAAATGCGGAATGTAAAGATGCGGAAAGGTAAATCTCACGCTATTACAAGGCTTTGGGCGGATACATAATTTAAAATCACGGAAAATAAAGACCTAAATTTAAACTATTACATCCCATAGACAGTTACATTATTGAAAAAAATAAAATGATAAAGCAAGAATCATCGAATCGGATCAACACAGTAAAAAGAGAAATCGGAAAATACGAGATGAATCGAATAAGAGAAAAATGTTAGAAAAATGCAAATTTTATATGAGAAAATTATTACATCTGGAAATAATATAAATATGCTAAAATAAATTTTTGGGATTTTTGGATGCAATTTAATAATTAAAACTAATTAAAAGTAATTAAAATGCAAAATTATGAATAAAAATAAATATGCATGCAAAATTGTATTTTTAATTTATTAAATTAAATAAAGGTTTTCTGAAAATAAATGCAAAAAGAAAATTAATTTTTGATGATTTTTAATGCAGAAATAAAATTGTGAAATTAATTAAAATAACATGCAAATATTAAAATAAAAGAAAATATGAAAATAGTGCAAGTTTGAGAAAAAGGAAAAGAGATTGGTCTTGCCAGGACTTGAACCTGAGACCTTTGAGAGAATCTCCATCATCAACGCCTTAACCTGCGCCATGTTGCACTTGGTGTTTGGAAAAGCGGAATTAATTGAATTTGAGTGTAAGCGTGTCGGTGTTGAAAATCAAACACGATCAGCGTTGGGTCCCGTTGGATGGAGGAGCGAATCGGAAGCTCGCTTACGCCACGCTGCGATCAAGTCAACGGTCCAAGCGATCAACGGCGGGAGCCTAGCTCGGTCGTCTTCTCCGGCGACGGTGATCTTCAAACACAAATCGAAATTACAAGCAAAAGAAAGCCTAGTCCACCTATTTCGACCCTTACGGATTCAATGGCGGTGTCGGTTTGGCTGAATCGGCTGAAAGCCGGTTCGAAGCTTTCCAGTTCGAAAACCCTAAGCATGGCATCTCATGTTTCGGACGTTCAAACTCCATAGCGATTGCCCAGATCGGATCCTTGGCATCTCATAAGCACATTAGAAGCATTAAAATCAATTGAAACACACGGATATTAAAAATGCAAAATCAAGAAAGTTTTGAACATGTATGGATGGATATGCATCGATTTAGCTTGCTTTGATCAATGATAAGAGTGTATACTTACTCAAACCTACCTCCTGAAGAGAATGGAATGGTTTTTGATGGCTGAAAACGGCTGGAGTTTGAAATTCGATTTTCAAAGTTTCTTGAAAAAAATTTGACAAAATAAGGGTTTGGCTTGAGCTAGGGTTTCGTCCTCGTGGCTTGTGATCTTGCTGAGTATTTATAGAGAAAGTTTGGATGGCAAAAGGAGTGAAAAAAGATTGCTCCATCAATGTGCAAATATTTTCCATTAAAAATAAATCAAATCTTTGAAAAAATATGATTTTCTCATGAACGCAAAGGCTAGCACGAATTTGGTAATCATGGGCTTTCTTGGACTTCAAGGAAGATATAAATCCATTCCTTTTGAAAAAATACTTAATTTTCATATTTTATATAATTTATTTTTGAATTAAATGTTATAAAATTCAAATATAAATCATAAAAATAGAAAATTATCATGGCCAAGCATTTATGGGTCAAAAATCATGTCATGAACAAGTTTGGACCAAAAGATTTTAGGCCCATTTGGAAAATTTTGCATTTTGACCAAAATGTCCTTTTGTGCAATTGTCCAAAATTGCCCAACTTCTGAATAGTGTATCTTGCTCAATTTTCCACATTTTTGAGTGTTCTTGGACTATTTGGAAATATCTAAGAGTCCTCTAACCAACCTTTTTGGTCTCATCTAAATTGGAGTTTCCATGCTCAATATATCTTCAAAACAAAAAGTTGACTTTTTGTTGACTTTGAAAATGACACGTAATGTTTTGAGCTATACCTCTCAAATGAAGCATTTTTGGACATTCTTGTGAGACATGAAGTTGTAGAGAATTGAATTTCCTTCAAAACAAGAGGTGGTGGAAAAATTTAGAAAGTATGAAGAAGTTATGATCGGTCAAAGTTTGGTTGACTTTTCATTGAAACCTAATTTAGAAAGTTTGACTTTTGAGCAAATCTTGAGTTTTCTTGATGAATCATGATCAACCCTTGATCAAATGATGAATGTAACTTCAAAATGAGGATGTTGACAAAAAATTATGAAGTTTGGTGTATGTTGACCACGATTGACTTTTGTCCAATCTGGTGATTTTCAACCATCGAGCAATTATGCGAGAAACTTGACTTGTGAGGCTTGAAACTTGATATGGAGAATCTTTGAAACATATGAGGAGGCATGAAGACCATTGGAGATGTTGGAAGTCCATCTTGACCTTAGGGATACCAAACCCTAGTTTGGGTTGATTGTCTAGGAGAGAGTTTGTCTGATCAACTCTTGAGGAATCTTTTAGTATAAATGTATGAAATCTCTTGAGTGGATGGAGGGCAAATTTTGGGGTATGACAGCTGCCCCTGTTCAATCTTCTTGTACTAGAGGGTTATATTGACACGCTTGTCTTTCGTGACCTGGAGGTAGAAGATGATTGAACACTCATACAATTTGCACTCGCTGTTGGCTGATGATGCGGGAATGGGCTTACAGATGCCATTTGGAGAAGTTGGATACTTCGCTGGGGGATGAGTCGTACGCTAGACTCGAGAATGTCGATAGGGGAATTGATGGGGATGGGCTTAAGATGCCATCTGGAAAGATCGATGTTGGGGAGTGAGTCGTACGCTAGGCTCTGTAGTCGTTTCTGGAAGGAGCATGGAGATGGGCTTAAGATGCCATCTGGAGGGAGTCGTACGTTAGACTTCGTGTCCATTTTATTGAATGAAGTTATTGGTTTGCATTGATTTTTAACCATATATGCAACATTCTGAAAGTGGAGAAACTGATAAATGTCGGAGATGGGCTTAAGATGCCATCGAGGGCAGTCGTCTGCTAGACTCTGTAGTTCTTTGTTGATAATAAGGAATCGAATAACTCTTCGTCTTGATTACTCGAGGAAATAGTAATTGGCAAAATGTGGATAGCTTCCACATTGTGCATCGGTGTTGATCCATTGCACATTATCGGAGGATAACGGGCGGTCTTTCGGATAGTTTTCCGTCGATTCGGGGCTTAATCTGGACTAGTCGTCGGGAGGACAACCAAGGCGGTCTTTCGGATAGTTTTCCGTCGACTCGAGGCAATCTGGACCAGTCGTCGGAGGACAACCAAGGCGGTCTTTCGGATAGTTTTCCGTCGATTCGGGGCAATCCACGGACTTTTGCGTCGAGTGGTATTACTGTTTTGGAGAAAACAAGAGGAACTTTGATAGAATATTGGTTAGTTTTATGCAAAGTATGATGCATGGCGGTGTATATGAGCGACATATGCATGAATTATGACTTTATGAGTAATGTATGAATGATAGATGTTGTGGTATTTCAAAACATATCCATCTTGAAGAAGATCACGGATGTTACGTTTGAGGATTTCTAACTCTGCTTGGGGAATTGGTAGGTGGAAGTCCACCTTTTGAAGGAGAAGAAAGATACCTGGATTCCTCCGATGCACTATCGACCAAGTCTTGGGCCTAGATATTGTTGAGGAAGGTAGAGATTGGAGAGGCTCGTTGTTGGAGATCTCATATATGGACCTATTTGAGGAGAGTGCGGGAGGCGATCATTGGGGATTACGTATGTGAATCTCATTTGGAGAGCATTGATAGTTCTTAGGGACCGGGTTGGAAGAGTCGAGGAACCGTTGTAATCTCGGTGGGAATGAAGATGTAGGTTCCTCCGATGCACTATCGACCAAGTTTGGTCGGATCTGCTGTGTGGGGAGAAAGGAAAAAGCGAGAGATATCCATTGGGGATAAATACCTTGTTGAGGGTGAGGTGTTCTTGGAGGCTGATGTAACTTTACTTAGTTGAGTGGAATTGCGGCTCGTGGATTCCCTTTTGCTCTCTTTGGGGAAGTTGTGTTGTGGTGATACCTTTGTAGGGATCATGCTCTACGGGTAAATGTTTTGGTGACTTTCGTCGTCGTCCCAATTCACGGAGTGCATAGTAAGCACTTTTGTATGTTCACTTTTATATGTTTGCGATTAGATTTTATTGTCAAATGCATATAATCATTCAAAGCAAGCGTTAGACTTATTATAACGACAACAACAAAATTGTAAAGAGAAAGAATTTGCGTTTATTTGAAATGTGGCGTATGGCCAAGTAGTTTGTACACAAGAAGGTAAAAGCCATGCGGAAACAATCTCGTTAAGTTCCAACTATGCTAGTGCTCATATATTTCAACTATCTCATCTCCTTGCATCGATGAAAGTGAGTAGGTGATCTTCGCCATTTGAATCTTGAATCTGATAGTAGTGCGGCGGTGATCGGAAGAGACATAGTTATGCGCTTCCCTAACTTTTGCCTAGACCGCCCTTTTGGGTTTTCGATCTCTTGGGATACCCTTTTTGCCCAACCGCCTTTTGGGTTTTCGACTTGCGGTGTACATCTTTTGTATATATCCTTAACTTTTGCACGAACCTTTTGGTTCGCCGGGATGCCCTTATTTTTGCCTAGGTCGATCGACCTAGCGGGTCTATTCATGCGTAGTATTTTTGACTATATCTGCGTTCACGGGTGTGGGAAGTCTTCACCATCCATGGTGTTAAGTATCATAGCTCCAGGAAAATCATCTTGACTACAAATTGTCCCTCATAGGTGGGGTCCATTTCCCACAGGATCACCTTGTGGAAGAATGATGCGCTGACTACTAGATCACCGACTTGGTAGACTCGGTGCTTGACCTTCTTGTTAAATGCTGATCATTCGTTTACGATAAATCATCCATGGTAGATGGATGCGAGTCGTTCTCATCAATCAAGTTAATGCGGTCAAGGCGAGTGCGGACCCGATCGTCTTCGCTAACTACGCCTCTGGAGGACTACGGTTGAGGGTATACGAACCTCGATGGGTAAGCGGCTTCCATCCGTACCTGAGAGAAGGGGTTGCCCTGATGTTCATGTTGTAGTCGATAACCATGAAGAGCAAATGGTAACATCTCATGCCAATCTTTGTAAGTCACTATCATCTTTTGTATAATCTTCTTAATGTTCTTGTTGGCGGCTTCCAGCCATTCATCTTAGGCCGATAAGGAGAAGAGTTGTGATGCTTGATCTTGAGCTGCGTGCGAGTTCGGTGATCATCTTATTGTTGAGATTGGAACCGTTATCGTGATAATCCTTTCGGAGTGCCATATCGACAAATAAGATTATGTTTGATGAATCGAGCCTGACATTCTTGGTAACGAGATGCATACGAGGGCTTCTACCCACTTGGTAAAGTAATCGATTGCCACAAGTATGAAGCGATGTCCGTTGGGCGTGGGCGTGATTTCTCCGATCATGTCAATGCCCACATTGCAAAGGCCAAGGAGAAGTTAAAAGCGTTGAGAATTGGAGTGCGTGTACTTTATCGGCATATATCGGCATTTGTGACAAGATCGGCGTATGGTGACAATCGACTTCCATGGTGGACCAATAGTAACATGTTCTCAAAATCTTTTTAGCCATGGTATGTCCATGGAATGGGTACAAGCGCCGTGTAACTCTTCCATGATCGCATTGCTATTTTCGGTCTACAGGTAGAGTAAGCACTAGTCGGTGGTTGCGCTTGTATAAGATCTGTTCTTGAGGAAGAATTTGGGCGAATCTTCTCATGAACTTCTTATCATTGACGGATGCCCTGCGGGATATTCACGAGTCTCGAGATACCTCTTCACGTCATAGTACCAAGGTTTCTCTTACGTGTCAAGCTCATAACAATCTTTGGTTAAATCGAACTTCTCAATGATGATGCAGGGAGCCTCGTTGTCCCATCTAACGTTGAACATAGGCGACATAGTAGCCAATCGTCTTGACTAATTCTCTTCTCGTGGAATATGATCAAAAGTAATCTCTTGAGGGGATCAAACTCGAACATGCTCTCGTACGGAATGAGATTCGGATGCTTCGTATCCCACTCGCTTTATCGGTGATCACTAAAATTGAGTCTCCATACACTTGTAAGAACTTGATTCTTAAGTCAATAGCGACTTTAAGACTCATGATGCACGTACTTGGCCATGTTGTTAGTGCAAGCTGAAACATAATCTGGCGGTGAAAGGAGTATGTCCTTTGTGGGAGATGTAATGATGGCGCCAATGCCATTGCCAAGTGAGTTTGAGGCTCCATCAAAGACCATGGTCCATCGGGATCCTTGGTCGGTCCTTCGTCAGAGTGCAGTTCTTCCAATCGTAACTAGTAGAACATCTTCATCAGAATTCGAGCGCATGGGCGATAGTCATCTACGATGAGCCAAATGATCGGCTACTACACTTCCTTTGATCGCTTTACGAGAAGTGTCTTGGATGTAATATTCGGTCAAGATCATTTGCCATCTTGCTATTCTTAGGAAAGAAATGGTTTCTCAAATATGTATTTTATCGGATCCATCTTGAAATCAACAAAGTAGTGTGAGTCAACATATCTTGTCTTAGTCGTGACATAACCAAGCGTTGTAAGTTTTCTCGGCGGTGGTATCTTGTTTCACGATCGGTAAACTTTTGCTAAGGTAGTATATTGCATGCTCTTTTCGACCGGACTCGTCATGTTGCCCAACCACCCCATTGAGTTCTCTAGCAGTACATGATGAGAGGTCTTCCTTCAGCGGGCGGCATCAGGATAGGAGGATTCTGAAGGTACTCCTTGATTTTGTCAAAAGCGATCTGGCAATCATCGTTCCATTCTACCACTTGATCTTTCTTAAGTAACTTGAAGATTGGCTCACAAGTAGCAGTTAGATGTGCAATGAATCTGGCAATGTAGTTTAATCGGCCCAAGAAACCTCTGTCTTCCTTCTCGGTGCGGGGAGCTGGCATCTCTTGAATAGCTTTAACCTTGGCGGGATCAACTTCAATACCTTTTCCACTAACAACAAACCCTAAGAGTTTTCCAGATCTGACTCCAAAGGTGCACTTGTTAGGATTGAGTCTCAATCTGTACTTCTTCACTTTGTCAAATAGTTTACGCAAATGATCAAGATGTTCTTCTTGACTGTGATCAAGCTATCATGTAAATCGGCGTAGACCTCTATCTCGTGATGAATCATGTCATGAAACAATGTCACCATAAGCGATAAGTGGCGCTGCGTTCTTCGATCCGACGGCATAACCTTATAGAAAGTGCTTGTTTATGTAGTAGTCTTCTCCATGTCTTGAGGAGCCATTTTGATCGATTGTAGCAGAAACCATCCATAAGGAGAAAACCTTATCTTTGGCGGTGTTGTCAACAAAACATCAATATGAGGAAGTGGGAAATCATCTTTCGGACTTGCTTTGTTCGGATCTACGTAATCCACACACATTCGTACTTTACCATCCTTCTTGAGCACGGCACCATTAGCAACCTTGTGGATGAAGTAACACCTAAAACACGCATTGAGCGCTTCATAACTTGACTTTGATTTTCTCGACATCTCGGGGACGCGTCTGACGAACTTTCTGTTCCTTTGGGAGAAAACCTTCTTTTGTTGGCAATCGGTGCACTACAATATCAATGTCCAACCACGGCATGTCTTCGTATGACCAGAAAAACCTCAATGTAGTCTCGTATCTGAACCAACCTTTCTTTAACTTTGTTCTCAAGACCGCTCCTATCTTGATCTCTTTTACATCTTTATCGGTACCCAATTCATAACCTCGACTTGCTCTTCATGTGGGTATAACTTGCTCTTCTTGCATGCGATCGACAAGTTCTCCACGGCACTTCACATCTTCCTCACTTTCATCTTGACTTGGTAGATCGGATTATCGAAGTCATATTTAGCAATAGCATATTTGTTATTGAGATTCGGAGTGATTACGCGTGTACCACGTGGGTGTGTGTAAGAAACACATAGCTTTTGAAGGGGTGATAAAGTAAAGAAAGAAAACAAACAATTGAATGCAAAAGTCCAGCGATTTATTGAATGAAAATCATAAGCGACGGATAATAACCTCTGAAGCGAGCCATGATGCCGGGCAAGGCACTAGGCTTTCAAAAGTTATTTGTTCAAAACATAAAATACGAAAAGCAAAACAAAACAAGAGCAATTACTCGACTAAAGGAGATTGGTATGGCGTCTTGATCTTCAATTCTTGAGCCCATGATGCGGGTTGGGAAGATCCACTTGCGATGTCGAAGTCGTTGTCGTCGTCTTCTATAGCATGGATTCCACTCGGCTGTCTGGAAAGGAAGTTGGCAAACGTTGCGCGTATCATCTTCGACCCTTGATGGTGAAGCCTAAACCAGTCTTGTCAACTTTGAAAGGAAGATCGGGGCTGTCCCCAAATGGTACTAGCTCTTTCAACGGCTGACTTGAGCATCTTTCAATGAGGCCATCCTAGGTGGAACTTGTGCAACTTCGGGGTAGCGGGGAGAGTCAGAGCATGACTCGGGGATTGTTTCAAAAGCTTGCGGTCTCAAAGAATTCACCTTCCATCTCAAGGTATCGGATATTTGTAGATGGTGACCATATACTCTTCTTCACTTTGCTGTAACAACCTTCCCTTTCGGGTACTTGATTTACGATGTAAGGTAGAAATGTGGCCCTTTGCCTTATGTATCCAGGCGTCCAAGTAAGCAAGAATAAAATGGATGGATGTCCATGACAAAGTGGATCAAAAGTCGGGAACCGACTTTAGAGTGATGAGCTCTCCAAGCCTTTGTCGCTTAGAACATCAGCTCTCACAATAATGTCCTTTGGGCTTGGGACCAAACCTTCAACATCGAGTCGATCAAAAGAACTCTTGGTAGGATATTGAGAGCGAACGGTATCTACCAAAACATGAGACAGTGTAATGCCCTTGCATTCAATGAGCGTGCAAGGCTTTGTTGTGTTTCCTTCGGAAGTCAAATCGATGTCGAGAAGCCTAGGCCGTTGTTGGCAGCCGAGGCTAATACAAACAAATTCGGTGATGGTAGTGTCTTGCGGCACATGAGCATTCTTGAGAAACTTCACCAAGGCGTTAGCATGAGCCTCGAGCACAAGAGGCGAGCAAGCATGGAGATCTTGGGGTCTAAGCATTCTACAACATTGTAGTCACTCTTCTTGATGATCTTGAATTTCCTCCATTTCTTGTTTGGAGGTGTCTTGACAACTTCCTTTGGTACTTATTTGGCGGGGCAGTCCTTGGTTCTTTCCCTCTAGCTTGGGAATGGATTGCATATGGAATCTGTTGGAGTCGCGATGTCTTTTGGAAGAGATATACGGAGAATACTCTTCGGTTCGGGTCACCTTACTAGATCCGGTGATGTTGTCGATGTCGGAATGGTAGCATCAAGCTGTAAGATCTTCAATGGTCGAGGTCTTGCTTGACACCATGATAGTAAGGATCCATAATCCCAAGGAATAGCTTTGTCAGAGGAATACGGAACTGGTCTTGGAGAAGTGATGATGAGAGGTGCCACTCTAGGCACAGAATCAACAGAGGAAATCCTTATGGTGTTAACATCAGCATAATCTTCTGGGAAATCGTCACCCCATCCGGTCGCCTTAACATCTTCAATAGGAATCTTGTAGCTTTTAGGAACAGTGTACTTCACCATGTAATCGTACTTTCCACTTGGCTGCCCCAAGGTATCCCACACAGATGGTGCAGTTTCATTCACCTCCTCGATCTTCAACTTAGACATATCTTCACACAGCTTTTGCACAGGTGCTTTTAGAAATAGTATCTCACGGTTATCCATCATGCACTGAACACGTCTTCTCAACCAAGCACAACCATCAGTGCGGATGGGCACGCGACAATTCTCTGGGCATCTGGGTTGACACGGCTTGCGACAAATTCTTCTTACGGTCATCGGAGGAATGGTCAAGTCATCTATGTTGAAAACATAAGTATCATCGCCAATGACATTGGAACTCTTGTCATGGTTAGGCATAGGTGCGTTGATCACATTGGTCTCGGCGGAGGATCGAACTCAATCTGCTTAGCTTCAATCATATCTTGAATCTTGTTCTTCAGAGCCCAACAATCATCAGTGCTATGTCCAGGGCTGTTGGAATGGTAAGCACACTTAGCATTAGGATTGTACTTAGGAGAGGAGGTGTTGATGTTTTGAGGAGGATTCCTCAAGGTGATCAGCTCTGCTTTCAACATGTGTTGCAAGGCTTGCGACAATGGCATGTTGATCTTCGTAAACTGTCTTCGTGGCGCGTTCTGGCTACGCGTGTTGTCTCGTTGAGGTTGTGCCGATGTAGGATTGGAGATCTGGCCCCCAGTTGTGCGGTCGGTCTTGGCTCGGCTTTTCTGACCATACACAGCATTAGCTTCTTTCTTAGCACCAAAAGATCTCTTCGTAGCATTTGAAGATGTCTCTACCTGAATCTTTCCACTCTTGATACCGGCAATCACGCTCGCTTTGTCGAGAATCATCGGTGAATCCGGTGAAGAATTTCAATCGGATGATTGAAGAATGGGCACATAGTGTCCCCATGAACATATCAACCAACTCCTATTGGATAAGGGTGGCTGAACTCTGCTGCTAGATCTCTCCATTTAAGCATACTCCTTGAACTTCTCATCACGACCCATAGACATGCTTTGTAGTTGCATGCGGTGGGTGTCAATTCGACATTGTACTCATATTATGCATGAAAGCATCAGCTAAGTCACTCCAAGTACGGATACGGTCATTCTCTAGCTGATAGTACCATTCCAATTGGGTTCCGGACAAACTCTCTTGAAAATAGTGCATCCATAACTTTCTGTCATCAGTGTGGGGATTGATCTTCTGAACATAGGACTTCAAATGCAGCTTAGGGCAAGACATGCCATCATACTTAGCAATAGTGGGAACTTTGAACTTGGGAGGAATCACAACACCAGGGACAAGACTCAGGTCATCAAAATTCAGCCCGGACATCTTCAGGTTTTCCACAACATTCAGACGATCTTCAAGTTGCTTGTACTTGTCATCCTCATCAGAGTATTGGCCATCATCATAGTTCTTCTCAAGTTCAGGCTGACTTCCTTCACCATTACCCTTGTTACTTTGTTCAGTCTTGACACTTCCTTCTGAGAGCTCTATCCGAGTGACCCTCTTAGGACCACCTTTGTAGCGTCTGCCCATGTTGAGGAGACCAACAACCTTCTTCTACATTGATGAGCTTCTTGATCTTCTTGGCCTTGGACCAAGTGGCTAAACATCTCTGGCCCAGAGCATTACGGCTCGAAGATCTTTGATTGTTCAAGAGCCATTTCGCTAAAATAAATAGCGAGCAAATGAGAAAACCAATCTTCAATGTACACAGTGATGCAATGTTATGCTATGCTGTCGATGTTTATCGAATGCAATGCAATGTTTTCAAGGACCTTAGAGATTTAAATTTGTTAAACAAGCAATGAACAAACATTTATTAGTACTCTTTTATTATTCTTTTTTTCTTTTTAAGTACAAAGGATAGTTCAAAACAATAAAAGAAAACATAAACATCCTAAAGCTCTAAGTCTCCATGGGCTTCCTCTTGGTGCCGATGTAGGCGTTGATGTTTCGCTCCTCGTGAAGTAGCTTGGTCAACTCTAACACTTTCTTCTCGCTTGCATATCTGAGCTTCAAGGTATCCTCTCTTCTTTTAGTTGAATCCAGGATCTCTTCAAGTCTTCAAAATCAATAGGTATGTTGGGATAGAAGCGGTATAAGATGCGCCACCTATAGCAGGTTTCCATAATTCTTGGTAAAGCAGTGAATGGCATCATGAGGTTTTGAGCTCGAGCTGCACCCATTTGAGTAAGGTTCCCAAGGAATGGAGTTCTAGTGCCCCAAAGTCTTGGTATCAGGTCTTCTTTACCATGCCCATGTATGAACCTTAAATCGGTAATTACGGAGATCGTGGTGTAGTCGAACACAATATCTTGGAGAAGCATATCATGCGGACCATCTCTTGAGCAAAACCAAGCGGCGTAGAGCTAAAGAAGGGTTGGAAGTAATACCTCCCTTATACCGAGTAGTCGTACATTAGAAATTCTCCACAACGCTCAATGAATGTGAAATCCTTTTGAGAGAAAAGACTCCAACGGATATCTGAATGAGAGAGTGACATTAACCTTTGAGACCACTTCATCCTTTGTTCGTTCTTCAAAACTGACGGAGGAAGGTGCGAAATAAACCACCTAGAAACGGTATGCAACACATGAGAGTTCCTTGTCTCTTAGTAAATGCAGTGTGGAGAGAATGTAGAATATCTCCAAGTAAAGTAGGCACGAGGATTGCGGGTGAGAACAACTTGATGGCATTGATATCTATGAATTGATCCGAGTTAGGAAATAGAACCAAACCATAAATTAATAAGGCCACAATGTTTTCAAATGCATGGAAACTCATAACTTTGAGGAATTCTCGGGCTTTCTTGATTAAGAACTTGGAAAGTAAACCCTTAACTCCACTTCTAGTTTCCCAATTGGCTTCAATGTCTGCGCTTAAGATGTAAGCGGATGCAATGTCTTCATATAGGGACCTTCTCTAGACCGGTGAATGGCATTTGGTCAAGAATAGGTATCCCAAGTAGCTTAGAGAACTCTTCCAAGGTAGGAACCAAGCGATAATCTGGAATGTAAAGCAATGGTGTTTCGGATCGAAGCTGGAATAGGACATGCATCATATATTCTTCAAAGCAGATAACCAAGTCAAGTAGATAACCATGTCTTTTGATGGCATGGTGGGAATTTACGAAACCAATTCTTTGAGTGAGAAGGTATACCGAGTTGATTCGGATAGTCTTTCTAGAAGCCATAATCCCACAAAAAGCAAAGATAAATCCCTAGGTCCTTGAAATAGTTAGAAATGATATGCAATGCAAATGATGTCATGATGTCATGTTTAGCACACACAAACAATTCACACAATGAGCCTAGGGTTAAGGCTTGCATGAGGTATAGGTGATTACTGTCATACCCCAAAATTTGCCCTCCATCTTCTCAAGAGATTTCATACATCCAAACTCAAGGATTCCTCAAGAGTTGATCAGACAAACTCTCTCCTAGACAATCAACCCAAACTAGGGTTTGGTATCTCTCAAGTCAAGATGAGTTTCCAACATCTCCAATGACCTTCATGCCTCCTCATATGCTTCAAAGATTCTCCATGTCAATTTTCAAGCCTCACAAGTCAAGTTTCCTCAGACAACTGCTCAGATGGTTGAAAATCGGGTGTGTTGGACAAAAGTCAAGCGTGGTCAACATACTGATCAAAACTTCGATTTTGGTCAACATCCTCATTTTGAAGTTACATTCATCATTTGATCAAGGGTTGATCATGATTCATCAAGAAAACTCAAGATTTGCCCAAAGTCAAACTTTCTAAATTAGGGTTTCTAGATGAAAAGTCAAGCTGAACTTTGTTGGTCATAACTTTCTCATACTTTCTCGAAATTTTCCACCACCTCTTGTTTTGAAGGAAATTCAATTCTCTACAACTTCATGTCTCACAAGAATGTCCAAAAAATGCTTCATTTGAGAGGTATAGCTCAAAACATTACAGGTCATTTTCAAAGTCAACAAAAAGTCAACTTTTTGTTTGGAAGATATTTTGAGCATGGTAACTCCAATTGAGATGAGACCAAAAACATTGGTTAGAGGACTCTTAGAGCTTTCCAAAAAGTCCAAGAACTCTCAAAAATGTGGAAAATTGAGCAAGTTGCACCATTCACAAGTTGGGCAATTTTGAAAGAATGCACAAAGAGAGATACTTCAAAAAATCAAATCTTTTGCAAGTGGGCCTATCTTTTCTTCATCCTAACTTGTTTCTCAAGCAATTAGGAATATCCAAGCCCAATGCCACGAATTTTTGGTTTATTTTCTATTTAATTTGGAATTTATTCATTTAAATACAAATTAAATTCAAAAATAAAGTATAAAATCAAAATTAATTGAAAGATTGATTTTATTCTTTCCTTGATGTCCAATTAACTCACAAATGCTAGCCAAATCAGAATTGAAGCAAAAAAGGCAAGATTGGATTGAAATTGATCAAATTTGAAAATTTGATTTTCATGAAAAAATCAAATTTGATTATCATTGATTATTGATCAAATCTTTCCAAATTCAATCTCAAATCCTTCGGTATATATACAATGCATATCAATCAAAAGGGACAAAAAAATTGCTCGGAACCCTAGTTTCAAACTCAAAAATCCGTGCCTCTCAAGCAAAGTGTAGACCTAGTTCCGACCACTTTCAATCGCATTTGAGGATTCCATTGCATTCCTTGGGTTGTTACGAAGCGATCAGGACCTTTACATCATCCAAAAGCATCAAGAAACACATAATCCAATTTGGTTTGTTCATGTTTTCTCAAAATCGATTCCGTTATTCATGCATTTTAACATGATTCGTTGTTGTTTTGTGATTAGAATGAAGGTTACAAGCTTTACGGGCGGGTTAATTGCATTTCCATGGCTTAGAGCGAGAATCACCATAGTTAGGGTTTTCGGCCTCGATTTAGGGTTTCTCTATAGGAAAAAAATTGGACCACGGATGGTACCATTGAATTCGGGACAACATCGGAATCGAACCATGGTTTCAAATATAATTTATATTATGTGTATGCATTTTGTGTATTAGCGGGGACATAGCGTCGAACAAAAGCCGGATTTTCAAATATTCAAATCGGAGAAGCGATCGTTGGCGGAGGCGAGGCAAGTGGGAAAGTGACACTGTTATAACGCGCTCGGACTTCAAGATGATGTACACATGGCGTAGTGGTCGCGTGTTGGACCTCAAGGTTTGACTTCATGTCCTCGATTCGTCCCCAGGACCATTTGGTTTTACACTTTTCAAAACTCTATTTTCATATTTTCTTTAATTTCTAATATTTTCATTATACTTTAATTCTTTTCATGATTTTTATTGCATTTAAAAATTACCAAAAATATTTTCTTTTACATTATTTTCATAAAAATCTTTATTTAATTTATAAAATTAAAAATACCTTTTGCATGCATATTTATTTTATTTTGATTTTAGCATTTAAATCTCCATAAATTGGTTTTAATTATTAAATACATCTAAAAATTCCAAAAAATTATTATAGCTTATTTATCTTATTTCCAGCATGCATAAATTTTCTCATATTAAAATTGCATTTTTCTAACATTTTCTCTTATTTCAATTTCATCATATTTCCAGATTTTCTTATTCTTTCACGAGTTGCTCCGATTCGGACATTTTCTTTTATCATTTATTTTTCCAATAATGTAACTGCTCATGGGATGTAATAGTTTAATTTAGGACTTTTACTTTCCGCCTCCTAATTATATATCGCCCCAAAGCCATGTAATAGCGTAGGTTTATCTTTCACTTTTACATTCCATTTTACTTTCCTTATATCAATTGCTAGTAATTAGGCGTGTATGGCAAGATAATAATTGGACATAGCTCACACTAATTTCAAGATAAAATATCCGAATTTGACACACTTCTTTCACACGCACCCCTTAGGGTAATTCTCTCGATGCCTTCGATTACAAATGGTCATGTCCCTCGAGCGTAGAGGTATTCTAGCACGTTGCCTTCCAAACAAATCATCATAGTCCCTTGATACAAAGATCATAAGACCCACGATGTCGCCTCGAATACATGATCTTGACCCTCGATTGTCGCCTCGAAAATGATGATAGTCCCTTGAATGTGCTAGGATACTTCCTCTGAGTTGCCTTCTATGACCATCCGATGTCCCTTCGAATGTCCGCTTACATCCAGCGAATGGAGCTACCTACTAACTAATGGTATGGCTAGCGCTATTCTAAAGGAATGTAGAAGTACAACAAAGCGACCAATTAAGGTGGGTAAATAAGTCTTTAGTTGCTTGCCTAACAAATGCTTTTCACACTACACTCTCTTTCAAAGTTCAATTTCTTTTCAAAACAAAACATTTCGAACACTTTGTATACACTCCTACATGAGTCATTACAAAGTCAAAGAAATACCTTTTTTCAAAACATCTTTGTCAAACACACAAAGCAATTTTAAAAGTTATCTAAGAGCAACTAAGCCAGTAGAATAAGCTGCGGATGGAAAGGTGCTAATACCTTCCCTTTTCATAACCATTCTCGAACTCGAGAATCTAACGAAGGTCTTTTTGTTACTTTTACCTTCCCTTAATTGGATAAAAATAAAAGTCGGTGGCGACTCTTGCTATCCGCACATTTGGATACAAAAATCCTACAAAGTCGGTTCAAGTATCACGGTGGCGACTCTGTGGGAAAACACAAAAGAGAATTGCCTTAGGGATTTCTAGATAACATTTATTGCTTTTGTTTGACTTGTATGCTTTATCTTTAAGGGTTGCTTGGGTATTATATTGTTGGGGATCCTACACCGGATCCGGGTTTCCTTTTAGGTAAGTAGCATTAGATCATCGCGACCGTTGGGCGTATAACTACGGTCAACATGATGGCTACGTTAGCGTGACACTTTGGTTGCCCGATACTCTTCATTCCCAAGTTGAAGAAAGTATTTGGCCTGCGTGGTGTCATCAGCGCTAACTAAACTTTTAGAACCTTAATTGACCCATCTTGGCCATTAGAAGGTAGTGAGATGGCGGCTTTGAGTGTGACCGAGGTTGGTTGATACTCGATGCTACGCTCATTGAGATTAGACTTTTGGGACATTTTGATCGACCACTTGGCGTCGTATTGAAATAAGCGCCTCGAAAGATCGTGATATGAGATTCCTAGAACCGGTTACTATTATAGGACGGGATGAACCAACTCAAACTTTTGGTGGGGTAATCACCTATACCTCATGCAAGCCTTAAACCTAGGCTCATTGTGTGAATTGTTTGTGTGTGCTAAACATGACATCATGACATCATTCGCATTGCATATCATTTCTAACTATTTCAAGGACCTAGGGTTTATCTTTGCTCTGTTTTGTAGGGATTATGGCTTCTAGAAAGACTATCGAATCAACTTCATGGGTATCCTTCTCGACTCAAAATTTGTTTGAAAATTCCGACCATGCTCGGTTCATCAAAAGACATGGTTATCTACTTGACTTGGTTATCTCGGTTTTGAAGAAGATATGATGCATGTCTATTCCGGTTCTTTGATCCGAAACACCATTGCTTTACATTTCAGTTATCGGTTGGTTCCTACCTTAGAAGAGTTCTCTAAGCTACTTGGGATACCTATTCTCGACCAAATGCCATTCACGGTTTGGAAAAGGTCCCTAAGTTCGAAGACATCGCATCATACCTTAAGCGCTCGGATATTGAAGCCAATTGGGAAACTAGAAGTGGAGTTAAGGGTTTACTTTCAAGTTCTTAATCAAAGCGAGAATTCCTCAAAGTTATGAGTTTCCATGCATTTGAGAACATTGTGGCCTTGCTAATTTATGGTTTGGTTCTATTCCCAACTCGGATCAATTCATAGATGTCAATGCCATCAAATTGTTTCTTACCCGCAATCCGATGCCTACCTTACTTGGAGACATTCTACATTCTCTCCTTTTCGTACTACTAGCGACAAGGAACTCTCATGTGTTGTATCCGTTACTTTCAAGGTGGTTTATTTCGCACCTTCCTCCATCGAGTTTTGAAGAATGAACAAAGGTTGAGATGGTCTCAAAGATTGATGTCACTCTCATTCGGATATCCGTTGGAATCTTTTCTCTCAAAAGGATTTCACATTCATTGAGCGTTGTGGAGAATTCCTAATGTACCACCACTTGGTATAAGGGGAGGTATTACTTACAACCCTTCTCTAGCTCTCGTCGGTTTGGTTTTGCTCGAAGAGATGGTCCACATGATATGCTTCTCAAGATGTTGTGTTCGACTACAATCACGATCTCGAAATTACCGCGAAGGTTTATACATGCTTGGGGCATGGTAAGAAGGCGATACCAAGACTTTGGGGCACCGAACTCCATTCCTTGGAACCTTACCTCAAATGGGTGCGAGCTCGAGCTCAAAACCTCATGATGCCATTCACGCTGTTTACGGTAATTATGGAACTGTTGCTATGGGTGGCGTACCCTATCTTTATTCTCCATCACGACATGCCTCTGATTTTGAAGACTTGAAGAGATCACGGATTCGACTTAAAGAAGAAAGGGATACCTTTGAAGCTCGATGCATAGCGAGAAGAAAGTTCTAGAGTTGACCAAGCTACTTCATGAGGCGAAATATCAAGCTTACATCGGCACCAAGAGGCCCATGGGAGACTTAGAGCTTTAGGATGTTTATGTTTTCTTTTATTGTTTTGAACTATCTCTTGTACTTAAAAGAAAAAGAATAATAAAAAGAAGTACTAATAAATGTTTGTTCATTGCTTGTTTAACAAATTTAAATCTCTTAGGTCCTTGAAAACATTGCATGGCATTCACATAAACATTGCATATCATAGCATAACATTGCATCACGGTACATTGGAGATTGGTTTTCTCATTTGCTCGCTATTTATTTTAGCGAAATGGCTCTTGAGCAGATGTCAAAGATCTCCGGGCTCGAATGCTCGGTTTAGTGAGATGTTCCTGCTTGGTCCAGGCCAAGAAGATCGAAGAAGCTCATCAACAAGAAGAAGAAGGTTGTTGGTCTCCTCAACATGGGTAGGCGTTTCAAGGGGTCCTAAGGTGGTCGGCCGTGAGCTCTCTCTGAAGGAAGTGTCCATACGGGGAGTACCAAGGGTGATGAAGGTGATCGGCGTGAGCCAAAGAAAGGAGGAGGACCGATCGATTATAGCCAACACTCACGAGGAAGATGACAAGTACAAGCAACTTGAAGATCGTCTGAATCTTGTGGAAAATCTGAAAATGTCGGGCTGAACTTTGATGACTGAGTCTTGTTCTGGTGTGGTGATTCCTCCCAAGTTCAAAGTTCCTACTTTTGCCAAGTATGATGGCATGTCTTGCCCTAAGCTGCATTTGAAGTCCTATGTCGGAAGATCAATCCCCACCTTGATGCGAGAAAGTTGTGGATGCACTATTTTCAAGAAAGTTTGTCAGGAACCGGTTGGAATGGTACTATCGGCTAGAGAATGACCGTATCCGTACTTGGGTGACAGGCGATGCTTTCTGAACAATATAGTACAATCTGAATTGACACCCACTCGCATGCAACTACAAAGCATGTCTATGGGTCGTGAGAAGTTCAAGGGTATGCTCGAAGTGGAGAGATCTAGCGATGAGTTCAACCACCCTTGTCCAATAGGGAGTTGGTTGATATGTTCATGGGGACAACAGCAGGCCCATTCTTCAATCATCGATTGGAAATTCTTCATCCGGATTCACGAGTTGATATTGTGATGACGCATTGAAGTGGTATCAAGTGGGAAGATTCATGTGAGGCATCTTGAATCTGCGAAGAGATCTTTTGGTACTAAGAAAAGAAGCTAATCTTGTGTATGGTCAAGCCGAGCCAAGACCGATCGTGCTCAATGCGTAGGCGGTTGTGATCTCGATCCTACATCGGCAACCTCGGTGAGACAGCGCGGCGTAGCAGCAGCGCCGAGGCGGTTCTGATCAACATGCCTTTGTCATGAAGCCTTGCAACACATGTTGAAAGCGGTGATAACCTTGAGGGATCCTCCTCGAATGTCAACACTTCCTCTCAGTACAATCCAAATGCTAAGTGTGCTTACCATTCCACCCGGAGACACGACGACAATTGTTGGGCTCGAAGAACAAGATTCAAGATATGATTGAAGCTAAGCAGTTGAGTTTGATCCTCTGTTGAGACTCGAATGTGATCAACGCGCTATGCCTAACCATGACAAGAGTTCCAATCTTTGTTGGTGGCGATACTTATGTTTTCACATAGATGACTTGACCATCCCTCGATGTTGTTAAGAAGAATTTGTTGCAAGCGGTGTCAATCGGTGCCGGAGAGTTGTCGTTGGTGCTCACGATGGTTGTGCTTGGTTGAGAAGGCGTGTTGATGCTCAAGTCTATTTGAAGATCTGTGGGAAGTAAGTGGAAAGTATGATTACATGGTGAAGTACATCACGATAGTTACAAGATTCCTATTGAAGATGTTAAAGCAACGGATGGGGTGACGATTTCAGAAGACTATCTTGATGTTAACACTATAAGTTTCCTCTGCGATTCCGTGCCTAGGTGGCACCTCTCATCATTACTTCTCCAAGACCGTTCCATATTCCTCGACAAAGCTATCCCTTGGAATTATGGGTGATGTTTACTATCATGGTGTCAAGCAAGATCCTCGACAATTGAAGATCTTACTTCTGAAGTTTCTATTCGACATTGACAACATCAGGATCGATGGGTGACCGAATCGGAAGGGTATTCTCTCGGATATCTCTCCTCCAAAGACACACTGCGACTCCATTTCGCATTCCGCTACTCAATCAATATCGACTAGAGGAAAGAACGGTGACTCATCACCTCGACGGAAGTACCAAAGGAAGTTCTGAAGACACCTCGAACAAAAATGGAGGAATTGCGAAGATCATCAAGAAGAGTGATTACAATGTTGTGGAGCAGTTAGGGCAGACTCCGTCCAATTTCCATGCTCGCTTTGCTCTTGTGCTCGAGGCTCATACTAATGCCTTGGTGAAGTTTCGAAGAATGCTCATGTGCAAGACACTACGATCAATTCGAAGTTTGTATTGCTAGCACTGGCTGCCAACAACGGCCTAGGCTTCTCGATCTTGATTTGACTCCTTAGGAAAGAAACATAACAAGGCCTTGCACATCTACATTGAATGCAAAGGCGTTACCTATCTCATGTCTTGGTTGATCGGTTACTGAATATCCTTCGAAGGCTGCTTTTGATCGACTTGATGTCGAAGGGTTGGTTACGAGACCGGTGACATTATCGTGAGAGCTTTTGATGGTTCTAGCGCCCGATGCTTGGAGAGCTCACTACTTTGTTAAAGTCGGTTCCCGGACTTTTGATTCTACTTTCTTTGTCATGGACATCCGTCCGATTACTCTGCCTACTTGGGCCCTTGGATACATGGGGCGATACTACCTACCTTCATGCTGAAGTACCGGTGAAAGGTTGTTCTGATGTGTGGTGAAGAGGTATATGGTCGATCATCTCGGTCATTCCGCTATCTCGAGATGGAGGGTGAATTCTTGAGACTCCTGTCAAGCTTTTGAAACAATTCCAGTCATGCCTGTGACTCTCCGTCCTCTAAGATGCTAAAGTTCCGCCTAGGATGGCCTCTTTGAAAGATGCTCAAGCTCTATTGAACAAGGAGGTAGTGCTATTTGGGGCAGCTCCAGATCTTCCTTTCAAATTTGACAAGGCGGTTTAGGCTTCACCATCAGAAGTCGAGAAGATGATCGCCGAGCGTGCGGCCAACTTCCTTTCCGCATCGGCCAGTGGAATCCATGCTATAGAAGGCGGCGACAACGGCCGACATCGACAAGTGGATCTTCGACTCGGATCATGGGCTCGACAATTGGAAGGCGAGGCGTCATACCAATCTCCTTTAGCGGGAGTAATTGCTTTTGTTTATTTTGCTTTTCGTATTTCTTTATGTTTGAACAATAAACTTTGGCTTTGGTGCCTTGCGTCATGGTTCGTTCACGAGGTTTTTATCTATCGTTTGCGTATTTTCATTCAATAAATTCGTTGGACTTTTGCATTCAATTGTTTGTTTTCTTTCATTTACTTTATCACCTTCAAAAGCTATGTGTTCTTACACACACCGTGATACTGAAATCACTCGAATCTAGTTAATAACACTATGCTAGTGCTAAATATGACTTGATAATCCGATCTACCAAGCCGAAGGCGAGTGAGGAAGATTGTGAAGTGCCGGAGAACTTGCCGGACTGCTCTGACAAGAAGGCGAATTATCAGCCACGAAGAGCAAGTTGAGGTTGTGAATTTGGAGTGCTTGCGAAGGCAGAAAAGAGATCAAGATAGGAGCGGGTCTTGAGAGCAGTAAAGAAAGGTTGGTTCGGATGCTACGAGACTATATTGAGGTTTTGCTTGGTCATCGAAGACATGCGGGTTTAGACATTGATATTGTGGTTCATCGATTGCGACAAAGGAAGGTTTTCTCGATGAAACAGAAGGTTCGTCGCATCGTCTGAAATGTCGAGAGAAAATCAAAGCGAAGTTATGAAGCGGTTCAACGCTGGTTTCTAGTTACTTCCTATCCCGATGGGTTGCAAATGTGGTACCGTACCGAAGGATGGTAAAATGCAGAATGTGTGTGGATTACTGAGATCTGAACAAAGCGAGTCGAAAGCGATTTCCCACTTCCTCGTATTGATGTCGGTTGACAACTGCTCGGCATAAGGTTTTCTCCTTCATGGATGGTTTCTCCGGTTACAATCGGATCAAAATGGCTCCGAAGACATGGAAGACTACTTTGTTACAGTGGGGCACTACGCTACAAGGTTATGCCGTTCGGATTGAAGAGCGGGCGCCACTATCGGTATGGTAACATTATTTCATGACATGATTCATCACGAGATAGAGGTCTATGTCGGCGACATGATAGCTCGATCACGGTGAGGAAGAACATCTTGATCATTTGACTGTTTGTGATTGAAGAAGTACAGTTGAGACTTAATCTAACAAGTGCACCTTTGGAGTCGGATCCGGAAAACTCCTAGGGTTTGTAGTCGATGGAAGAGGTATTGAGGTTGATCCGCCAAGGTTAAAGCTATTCAAGAGATGCCGACTCCCTTACAGAAGGAAGTCGGAGGTTTCTTGGGCGATTGAACTACATTGCAGTTCATTGCACACCTAACTGCTACACAGAATGGCGGTGCGGCGCTTTTGACAAAATCAAAAGTACCTTGAAATCCTCCGTCCTTATGCCACCTGCCAAAGAAGACCTCTTATCATGTACTTGGCGGTGTTAGAGAATTCAATGGGGTGTGTGTTGGGGCAACATGGCAGTCAGTCGAAAAGAGCATGCAATATACTACCTTAGCAAAAGTTTACCGATTGTGAAACAAGATACTCATGACTTGAGAAAACTTGCAGCGCTTTGGCTTGGGCTTTCGCCGACTAAGGCAGTATATGTTGACTCACACTACCTTGTTGATTTCAAGATGGATCCGATAAAATACATCTTTGAGAAACCAGCTCTCTCGGAAGAATAGCAAGATGGCAAATGATCTTGACCGAGTATGACATCGGTACACTTCTCGAAGCGATCAAAGTGTGGTAGCCGATCATTTGGCTCATCAAGCGTAGATGACTATCGATCTATGCGTTAATTTCGACGAAGATGTTTTACTAATTCTGATTGCGAAGAACCGAGGCCAGACGAAGGACACGAACAAGGATCCGATGGACTATGGTCTTTGATGGAGCCTCAACGCTTGGCAATGGCATTGGCGCCATCATTACATCCCTACGGTGGACATACTCCTTTCACCGCTGATTATGTTTGATTGCACTAACAACATGGCGAGTATGAGCGTGCATCATGGGTCTTAAAGCTGCTATTGACTTAAGAATCAAGTTCTTACAAGTGTATGGAGACTCGGCTTTAGTGATCGATCAGATTAAGGCGAGTGGGATACGAAGCATCCGAATCTCATTCCATATCGAGCATGTTACGAGTTTGATTCCTTACTTGAAGAGATCACTTTCAATCACATTCCACGAGAGAGAATCGGTTGCGGCGCATTGGCTACTATATGTCTATGTTCAAGGTTAGATGGGACAACGAGGCTCCCCGGATCATCATTGAGAAGTTTGTGAACCAGCATATTGTTGTGAGCTTGACAGAGAGAGACCTTGGTACTATGGCGTGAAGAGGTATCTTGAGACTCGGGAATATCCAGAGGGCATCATTAATGATAAAAGTTCATGAGAAGGTTTGCATCAAATTCTTCCTCGACAACGGCATCTTATACAAAGCCGACCACGACTTGTGCTTACTCATTGTGTAGACGAGAAAACGACAATGCGTATCATGGAAGAATTACGGCGAATTTGGTACCCACTCCGGTGGACACACTATGGCTAAGAAGATTTTGAGAGCGAGTTACTATTGGTCCACCATGGAAGCGATTGTCACGTATGCTCGATCTTGTCACAAATGCGGTTATCCGACAAAGTGCACGTACCTCGGTACCTCAGAATGTTTTAACTTCTCGTGGCCTTCGCAATGTGGGGCATTGACATGATTGGAGAGATTAAACCCACGACTTCCAATGGACATCGTTTCATCCTTGTGGCAATTGATTACTTTACCAAGTGGGTAGAAGCGACCTCGTATGCATCATTACCAAGAATGTTGTGGCTCGATTCATCAAACATAATCTTATCATCGGTATGGCACTCTGAAAGGATTATCACGGATAACGGTTCCAATCTCAACAACAAGATGATCCTTAGAACTCTGCCGCGATTCAAGATCAACATCACAACTCTTCTCCATATCGGCCTAAGATGAATGGCGCGATGGAAGCCGCCAACAAGAACATTAAGAAGATTATCTGAGAAGATGGCGGTGACTTACAAAGATTGGCATGAGATGTTACCATTTGCTCTTCATGGTTATCGCACTTGACCACGAACATCAACGAGGCAACCCTTCTCTCTTGTATCGGTATGGAAGCCGTCTTACCCATCGAGGTTCGGATACCCTCGACGAGTCCTCGGGAGGCGAGTTAGCGAGGCGATTGGGTCGAGACTCGGCTTGACAGTTAACTTGATTGATGAGAAGCGACTCGCATCCATCGCCATGGACAGTTATCGAAGCGAATGATCGAGCATTTAACAAGAAGGTCAAGCAAGGTCTACCAAGTCGGTGATCTAGTAGTCAGCGCATCATTCTTCCACAAGGTGATCCAGGGCAAATGGACTCCCACCTATGAGGGACCATTTGTAGTCAAGCAGTATTTTCGGTAGACTATGATACTTAGCACCATGGATGGTGAAGACTTCCCACACCACAGTGAGCGAGACATAGTCAAAAATACTACGCATAAAGAGACCGCTAGGTCGGCGAACCTAGGCAAAAATAAGGGCATCTGGCGAACCAAAGGTTCGGGCAAAAGTTAAGGATATATACAAAACATGTACACAAGTCGAAAACACGAAAAGGCGGCTTGGGCAAAAAGTATCGTGGACCGAAAACCGAAAGGTCTAGGCAAAGTTAGGGATTTAAGCGTCGACTATGTCTCTTCGGATCATACGCTTCAGAGACTACTATCGGCATTCAAGATTCAAATGGCGAATCGATCTACTCACTTTCTCTTGACGGCAAGGAGATGAGATAGTTGAAATATATGAGTACTAGCATAGTTGGAACTTAACGAGATTGTTTCGCATAGCTTTTAACTTTCTTGTGTACAAACTACTTGGCCATCGCCACCTTTCAAAAAAATATCTGACTTCTTTCTCTTTACAATTTACATTGTTGTTATTTGCAATAAGTCCAGCGTTTGCTTTGAATGACTATCGCATTTGACAATAAGAATCGATCACAAACATACGAAAAGTGAATATGCAAAGTACTTACTATGGTTCCGGGTGGGATGATGGCGAAAGTCACGAATAGTTCCCGAGCATAAAGGTGTCACCTGACACACCTTCCCAGTGAGTATAAGGAATCCACGGCAGCAATTCCACTCAATCGAGCAACGTTACATCAGTCTCAGCGGTAACACCTCATCCCAGGTCAAGGTATTCATCCCTCTCAATCCTTCCCCTTTCCCGTGCGATATCCGGACTCGAAACTTGGTGGATAGTGCATCGGAGAAACATACACCTTTATTCCCCAGCCAGAGATTACAACGGACTCTAGACTCTTCAAACCCAGTCTCTCAGCAACCATCAAATGCTCTCAGTGAGATCTACACTCGGAATCCCAGTGAGCACCTCCTAAATTTCCTCGGCGGGATCTACATACAAGGTCCTCAGCGGATCGCCTCCCGGACTTTCCTCGGGGGTCTATATATGAGATCTCCGACAACGAGCCTCTCAAATCTCTACCTTCCTCAACAATGTCTAGGCCCAAGACTTGGTCAGATAGTGCATCGGAGGAATCCAGGATATCTTTCTTCTCCTTCAAAGCGGGGTTCTCACTTACTCAATTCCCGAGGAGAAGAAATCTTCAAGCAGAATATCCATCTTCTTCAAGATGGATATGTTTTGAAATATCACAACATTCATCATTCATTCATTTCTCATAAAGTCATAATTCATGCATATGTCATTCATATACTTGTCATGCATCATACTTTGCATAAGACTAACAAATATTCTATCAAAGTTTCTCTTGTTTTCTCAAAGCAGTGTGATCATTCGGCGCAAGCAGGTCGAGGATTAAGCCCGAGATCGGCGGAAAACTATCGAAAGACCGCCCTTGGTTGTCCTCCGGCAGCGAGGTCGAGGATTAAGCCCAGACCGGCGGAAAACTATCCGAAAGACCACCTCTGGTTATCCTCGATAGCAGCAATGGATCAACACCGATACTGCGAAAGCTATCCACATTCTTGCCAACTACAATTTCCCTCGGTGATCGACACGATTTATTCGACCTCTTCCTATTATCAACAAGCGACTCTGAGTCTAGCGTCGACTCGGTTGCCTTGGATGGCATCTTAAGCCCATCTCCGACTATTTGTCAACATCTCTTCACTCTCGAATCTGCATATATGGTTAAAAATCAATACGGACCAATAACTTCATTCAAAGTGAACACGAAGTCTAACGTCGACTCCCCGGATGGCATCTTAAGCCCGTCTCCTCTCCATTCTAGGAACATCTCTGAGTCTAACGTCGACTCATTCCCGGCATCGACCTTTCGGATGGCATCTTAAGCCCATCTCCGTCAGCTCTCCTATTAACAACCTCGAGTCTAGCGTCGACTCGTTCCCCGAAAGTCTCCAACTTCTCCAATGGCATCAAGCCCATTCCGCATCATCCACCAGCGGCGGTGCAAATTTTCGGTGTACTCGGTGTTCAATCATCTTCTACCTCCAGGTCACGAAGACAAGCATGTCAATCTAACCCTCCAGTACAAGAAGATTGAGCAGGGCAGCTGTCATACCCCAAAATTTGCCCTCCATCTTCTCAAGAGATTTCATACATCCATACTCAAGGATTCCTCGAGAGTTGATCGGACAAACTCTCTCTAGACAATCAACCCAAACTAGGGTTTGGTATCTCTCAAGTCAAGATGGTTTCCAACATCTCCAATGACCTTCATGCCTCCTCATATGCTTCAAAGATTCTCCATGTCAATTTCAAGCCTCCTGAGTCAAGTTTCCTCGAACAATTGCTCGGATGGTTGAAAATCGGGTGTATTGGACAAAAGTCAACTGTGGTCAACATACAGTCAAAACTTCGATTTTTGTCAACATCCTCATTTTGAAGTTACATTCATCATTTGATCAAGGTTGATCATGATTCATCAAGAAAACTCAAGATTTGCCCAAAGTCAAACTTTCTAAATTAGGGTTTCTAGATGAAAAGTCAATGAACTTTGTTGATCATAACTTTCTCATACTTTCTCGAATTTTTCCACCACCTCTTGTTTTGAAGGAAATTCAATTCTCTACAACTTCATGTCTCACAAGAATGTCCAAAAATGCTTCATTTGAGAGGTATAGCTCAAAACATTCTGGTCATTTTCAAAGTCAACAAAAGTCAACTTTTTGTTTGGAAGATATTTTGAGCATGGTAACTCCAATTGAGATGAGACCAAAAACATTGGTTAGAGGACTCTTAGAGCTTTCCAAAAGTCCAAGAACTCTCAAAAATGTGGAAAATTGAGCAAGTTGCACCATTCACAAGTTGGGCAATTTTGAAAGAATGCACAAGAGATACTTCAAAAAATCAAATCTTTTGCAAATGGGCCTATCTTTTCTTCATCTAACTTGTTTCTCAAGCAATTAGGAATATCCAAGCCAATGCCACGAATTTTTGGTTTATTTTTCTATTTAATTTGGAATTTATTCATTTAAATACAAATTAAATTCAAAAATAAAGTATAAAATCAAAATTAATTGAAAGATTGATTTTATTCTTTCCTTGATGTCAATTAACTCACAAATGCTAGCCAAATCAAATTGAAGCAAAAAGGCAAGATTGGATTGAAATTGATCAAATTTGAAAATTTGATTTTCATGAAAAAATCAAATTTGATTATCATTGATTATTGATCAAATCTTTCCAAATTCAATCTCAAATCCTTCCGATATATATACAATGCATATCAATCAAAGAGGACAAAAGAATTGCTCCGAACCCTAGTTTCAAACTCAAAAATCCGTTGCCTCTCAAGCAAATTGTAGACCTAGTTCCACCACTTTCAATCGCATTTGAGGATTCCATTGCATTCCTTGGGTTGTTAGAAGCGGTCAGGACCTACATCATCCAAAAGCATCAAGAAACACATAATCCGAATTTGGTTTGTTCATGTTTTTCTCAAAATCGATTTCCGTTATTCATGCATTTTAACATGATTCGTTGTTGTTTTGTGATTAGAATGAAGGTTACAAGCTTTACAGGCAGGGTTAATTGCATTTCCATGGCTTAGAAGAGAATCACCATAGTTAGGGTTTTCGGCCTCGATTTAGGGTTTCTCTATACAGGAAAAATTGGACCACGGGACTGGTACCATTGAATTCGGGACAACATCTGGAATCGAACCATGGTTTCAAATATAATTTATATTATGTGTATTGCATTTTGTGTATTAGCCAGGGACATAGCGTCGAACAAAAGCGTGCTGGATTTTCAAATATTCAAATCGGAGAAGGCGATCGTTGGCGGCGGAGGCGAGGCAAGTGGGAAAGTGACACTGTTATAGCACTCCTCCGGACTTCAAGCGATGATGTACACATGGCGTAGTGGTCGTGATGTTGGACCTCAAGGTTTGACTTCATGTCCTCGGTTCGAATCCCCGGGACCATTTGGTTTTACACTTTTCCAAACTCTATTTTCATATTTTCTTTAATTTCTAATATTTTCATTATATTTTAATTCTTTTCATGATTTTATTACGCATTTAAAAATTACCAAAAATATTTTCTTTTACATTATTTTCATAAAATCTTTATTTAATTTATAAATTAAAAATACCTTTTGCATGCATATTTATTTTATTTTGATTTTAGCATTTAAATCATTATAAATTGGTTTTAATTATTAAACATCTAAAATTCCAAAAAATTATTATAGCTTATTTATCTTATTTCCGGCCATAAATTTTCTCATATTAAAATTGCATTTTTCTAACATTTTCTCTTATTTCAATTTCATCATATTTCCAGATTTTCTTATTCTTTCACGGGTTGATCGATTCGGACATTTTTCTTTTATCATTTTATTTTTCAATAATGTAATTGCTCATGGGATGTAATAGTTTAATTTAGGACTTTACTTTCCGCACTCCTAATTATGTATACGCCCCAAAGCCATGTAATAGCGTGGGTTTATCTTTCCGCACTTTTACATTCCGCATTTTACTTTCCGCACCCTTATCAATTGCTAGTAATTAGGCGTGTATGGCAAGATAATAATTGGACATAGCTCACACTAATTTCAAGATAAAATATCCGAATTTGACACACTTCTTTCACACACGCACCTTAGGGTAATTCTCTCGATGCCTTTCGATTCAAATGGTCATGTCCCTCGAGCGTGAGGTATTCTAGGTTGCCTTCCAAACAAATCATCATAGTCCCGATACAAAGATCATAAGACCCACGATGTAGCCTCGAATACATGATCTTGACCCTCGATTGTCATCTCGAAAAATGATAGTCCCTGAATGTGCTGGATACTTCCTACAAGTTGCCTTCTATGACCATCCGATGTCCCTTGAATGTCGCTTACATCCAGAATGGAGCTACCTACTAACTAATGGTATGGCTGGCGCTATTCTAAAGGAATGTAAGTACAACAACGACCAATTACGAGTGGGTAAATAAGTCTTTTAGTTGCTTGCCAAACAAATGCTTTTCACACACACACTCTTTCAAAGTTCAATTTCTTTTCAAAACAAAACATTTCGAACACTTTGTATACACTCCTACATGAGTCATTACAAAGTCAAGCGAAATGCCTTTTTTCAAAACATCTTTGTCAAACACACCAAGCAATTTTAAAAAGTTATCTAAGAGCAACTAAGAGCCCGTAGAATAACTACGGATGGAAAGAGGTGCTAATACCTTCCCTTTTCATAACCATTCTCGAACTTCGAGAATCTAACGAAGGTCTTTTTACATTACTTTTACCTTCCCTTAATTGGATAAAAATAAAAGTCGGTGGCGACTCTTGCTATCCGCACATTTGGATACAAAAATCCTACAAAGTCGGTTCACGTATCACAATTACACAAAAGTTTGAGTTGGTTCATCTGTCCTATAATAATGCTTGGGTTACAGGAATCTCTATCATAGATCTTTCGTGGCGTTTATTTCAATACGGCGGCCAAGTGGTCGATAAATATCCCAAAAGTCGATCTCAGCAGGCGTAGCATCCAGTATCAACAACCTTAGTCTGCGCAAAGCCGTCTCACTGCCTTCTAATGGCGAATGGGTCAATTCTGGTTCTAAAAGTTTAGTTGGTGCTTGATGACTGCGAAGCCAAATACTATCTCAACTTGGAAATGAAGAGTATCGAGGGACATCAAGTGTCACACACTGCGTAGCCATCATGTTATTGGTTTCGATATCATCTAACGATCGCGATGATCTAATCTTCTTACCTAAAGGAAACCGGATCGGGTGTAGGACCTAACAATATAATACCAAAGCAACCCTTAAAGATAAAACAAGTCAAACAAAAAGCAATAAAAGTTATCTAGAAATCCCTAGGTATTTCTCTTTAGGGTGTGTCCCCGGAAAAGTCGCCCGGGATTACAGCGACACGGTGGCCCGACTTTAAGTGTTTTTGTATCGCAAATGTCGGATAGCAAGAGTCGCCACCGACTTTTATTTTATCCAATTAAGGGAAGGTAAAGTAGAAAAAGACCGTTAGATTACGAGTACGAGAATGGTTATGAAAAGGAAGGTATGCCTCTTTCCATCCGTGGTTATCTAAGGCTCTTAGTTGCTCTAGATCACTTTTTTTTTAAATTGCTTTTACGTGTGTTTGACAAAATGTTTTGAAAAGGCATTTTAACTTTTGACTTTTAATGACTCATGTAGAATGTATACAAAGTGTTCGAATGTTTCGTTTTGAAAAGAGTTTGAACTTTGAAAAAGAGTGTGTAGTGTGAAAAGCATTTGGTACGAAGCAACTAAAGTCTTATCACCTACCAATTGGTCATTTTTGTGTTACGTTCCTTTAGAATGGCTGCCCTCCATCAGATTAGTGGAAGTGGCTCCATGGATCGGATGTGGAGACATTCGAAGGGACATCGGATGGTCATGGTGGTAACGTGAGGGAATCTAGCACATTCGAGGACTATCATCATTTTAAGTGAAATCGAGGTCAGATATTCGGTGTTTGTCGTGGTCTTTGTCGAGGAGATATGATGATTTGTTGTAGGCAACGGTGCTAAGATTCGGTATGTTTTCGGTAACTAATTAAATAGTGACGGAATTACCCAGGGCTCTGCGCGGTATGTTCGGATATTTATCTTGCAGATTGGTGGGCTAAGTTCATTTGTTATCTTGCCATACACGCTGGTTACTAGCAATTGATAAGATGCGCGGAAAGTAAATCGCAGATAAAAGATGCGGAAGGTAAATCGCTGCAAACTTTAAATGCTCTATATTTAAAATGCGGAAAATAAAGACCTAACTTTAAACTATTACATATAATTCGTACATTATTGAAAAAAAATAAAATAATAAAGCGAAATCGTCAGATCGGATCAACATTTGGCAAAAGAGCAATCGGAAAATACGGATGATCGAATAAGAGAAAAAATGTTGAAAATGCAAATTTTATATGAGAAAATTATTACATCTGAAATAATATAAATATCACTAAAATAAATTTTTGGGATTTTGGATGCAATTAATAATTAAGAACTGATTAAATGTGATTTAAATGCAAAATGAATGAAATATATGCATGCAAATTGTATTACAATTTATTAAATTAAATAAAGAGATTTTCAATAAATGAAAGAAAATTAATTTTTGATGATTTTTAAATGCATAAATAAAATATGAAATTAATTAAAATAACATGCAAATATTAAATAAAATGAAAATAGAAAATAATTGAAAAGTTTGAGTTTGTAAAAGAAAGAAAAGCGGTCCAGGCGAATCGAACTCATGCCCCTGGAGAGTATCTTTGCAGGCGCCTTATACTGGGACCAAGATGATGACCATTTCGCGGGCTGAGCATTTTGAGCACAGAGATCTTTGACGGTGCGATGAGAAACCATTACGCTACATTAAATAGCGAAAGAATAAGAAAACGATCTTAATGTACACATTATGAAATTTCATGCCATGATATGTGATGTTTATGCAATGCTGTAATGTTTTCAAGGACCTTCTTCTAGCTTACCTACTTGAAACTGACGTATCCACTTTCTTCTTTTAGTTGAATCGGGATCTCTTCAAGTCTTCAAAATCGGTAGGCATGTGGGATGCGAAACGATAGGATTTGTCACCTATATGAGTTCCATAATCCAGCGTAACACGAATTAAAGACATCATGAGATTTTTGAGCTCGAGCTCGCCCATCGATACTTTGAGACCACTTGACCTTTGCTCGTTTCTTGATTCTTGATTGGGTAAGGTCGAAATAAACCACACGGAAAGTAAAGGTATGCAACACGAGAGTTCCTTGTCGTTTGATAGTACTAGTGTGGATAGAATGCAGAATGTCTCCAAGTAAGGTAGGCACGGGATTATGAGTGAGGAATATCTTGATGGCGTTCCGCGACACATGGGCGAATGCGGATAAAAATAACGCAACCCGTAGATTAGCAGGAACCATGATATGTCTTGAATGCATAGAAACTCATAGCTTTAAGGAATTCTTGAGCCTTCTTTATCGAAACTTAGCAAAGCAAACCCTAACTCATTCTTGTTTCCCAATTAGCTGAT
>CM038797.1:16235269-16302208 GCA_021764765.1 Vicia sativa
CTCGGGCTTAGCTCAAGGCCCGGAGTGACTCTAGTAGAGGGTATTCAACCTCGCTTGCAGGACCGCTTCCATACCATATATACGAGAGAAGGTTCCTTGTAGATGTTCGTACTCGTAGTGCGGTAACCATGGAGAGCAAATGGAAACATCTCGTACAATCCTTGTAAGTCACTGTCATCTTCTGTATGATCTTCTTGATATTCTTGTTGGTGGCTTCCACTATGCCATTTATCTTAGGCCGATACGAGAAGAGTTGGATGCTTAATCTGAACCACGCGAGTTCGGTGATCATTTGTTGTTGAGGTTGGTACCGTTATCTCGTGACAATCCTTTTCGGAGTGTCAGACTGACGTGAAGATTACGCTTGATGAATTGAGCCACAACATTCTTGGTAACAAATGCACCGAGTCTGCTTCTACCCATTTGTAAAGTAATCAATTACAAGGATGAAACAATGCCTGTTCAAGTAGTAGGTTTAATTTCTACGATCATGCCAATGCCCTACATTACGAAAGGCCAAGAGCGGCAGAATATCTAATGGTACTGGAGGTACGTGCACTTTGTCCGCGATATCCGCAAGCCAGGATAAGACCGATATAGCGTGACAATCGTTCCATGGTGGACCAATAGTGTCTGCCTTTAATCTTCTTAGCTATAATATGTCCACTGGAGTAGGTACCGAATGCGCCTTCGTGTAGTTCTTCCATGATACGTTCTGCAGTTTTCTAATCCACAATACCGAGTAAGCAAGTCGGATCGCGTTGTATAAGATGTCATACGAGGAAGAATTTGGATGCGAATCTTCTTAAGAATTTCTTGTCATTGACAGATGCCCCTGCAGGATATTCCTGAGCCTTAAGATACCTCTTTACTTCGTAGAACCAAGGTTTCTCTTCTATATCAAGTTCACAAAAGTATGCTGGTTTGTCAAACTTTTCGATGATGATTTGCGGAGCTTCGTTGTCCCATCTGACCTTGAACATTGAGAACATAGTGGCCAATGCGTCTGCCAACTGATTCTCTTCTCGTGGAATATGACCAAAAGTGATCTCTTCGAAGTAGGGGATCATACTCAAAACATGCTCCCGATATGGAATGAGATTCAGACGTTTCATATCCCAATCGGCGTTTGTCTGAGTAATCACCAAAGCTGAGTCTCCATACACTTGCAAGAATTTAATTATTAAGTCAATAGCAGCTTTGATACGCATGATGCACGCTTCGTATTCGGCCATGTTGTTAGTGCAGTTGAAACATAATCTGGTGGTGAAAGGCGTGTGTCTACCTGTAGGACTTGTAATGATGGCGCCAATGCCATTTCCAAGTGCATTTGAGGCTCCATCAAAGACCATGGTCCATTGGGATCCTGGTTCTTCGTAATCAGTAACTAACAAAACATCTTCGTCTACAAACTCGAACTGCATAGACTGATAGTCATCTACGGCTTGATGATCCAAATGATCGGCTACTACACTTCCTTTGATCGCCTTCTGAGTAGTATACTGGATGTCGTATTCGGTCAAGATCATTTCCCATCTTGCTATTCTTCTAGAGAGAGCTGGTTTCTCGAATATGTATTTTATTGGATCCATCTTAGAGATCAACAAGGTAGTGTGAGTCAACATATACTGTCTTAGTCGGCGAGCAGCCCAAGCCAAAGCGCTGCAAGTTTTCTCGACCTGTGAGTATCTTGTTTCGCAGTCGGTAAACTTTTTGCTAAGGTAGTATATTGCATACTCTTTTCGACAAGACTCGTCATGTTGCCCCAACACACATCCCATTGAGTTCTCTAACATTGTCAAGTACATGATAAGAGGTCTTCCTTCGGCGGGCGGCATCAGGATATGAGGATTCTGCAGATACTCCTTGATTTTGTCAAAAGCAACGGCAATCGCATTCCATTCCACTACTTGATCTTTCTTCAAGAATTTGAAGATTGGCTCACAAGTAGCATTAGATGCAATGAATCGCAATGTAGTTCAATCGCCCTAAGAAACTCTCCTCGACTTTCTCAAAAGGGGAGCTAACATTTCTTGGATAGCTTTAACCTTGGGAGGGTCAACTTCAATACCTTTACAACTGACAACAAACCCCATGAGCTTACCGGATCTGACTCCAACGGTGCACTTGTTGGGATTAAATATTAGTCTCAGACTTCAAGATTTCAAACAGCTCGCAAATGATCGATGTTCCTCTTCACCTGCGGATCGCTATCATGTCGTTGATGTAGACCTCTATCTCATGATGAATCATGTCATGAAATAATGCCACCATGGCATCGCCGATATGTGGCGCCGCTCTTCAGCCGAACGACATGACCTTGTAACAGAAAGTGCTCCACTGTGTAACAAAAGTAGTCTTCTCCATGTCTTCAGGAGCCATTTTGATATGATTGTAACCGGAGAAACCATCCATGAAGGAGAAGACCTTATGTTGAGCGGTGTTGTCAACTAGAACGCCAATATGAGGAAGTGGAAAATCGCTCTTCGGACTTCTCCATTCAAATCTCTATAATCCACACACATCCGTACTTACCATCTTTCTTAGGTACTATAGCCACATTTGCAACCCACTGTGGATAGGAAGTAACGGATAGGAAACCGGCGTTGAACTGTTTCATGACTTTAGCTTTGATCTTCTCTGTCATCTCAGGAAGCATGCGACGAACCTTCTGTTTCACAGGGAGAAAACCTATTTTATCGGTAACCGATGTACCACAATGTCAATGTCTAGACTGCATGTCTTCGTATGACCAAGAAAAACTCGATATAGTCTCGTAGATCCGGACCAATCTTTCTTTGACATTGTTCTCAAGACCTACTCCTACCTTGATTTCTTTTCCGTCTTCGTTAGTGTTCGTTAAAAGTGACGACTAGGAACCGAATGAATTCTGATTCTCCGGCAAACAAATTTACTCTTTTGATTTGTTTATAAAGATGCCATGAGCATCAAGCTTTATTATTTTCAACAAAAGAAAAATGATTATGAAAAGGGGAAAGTCTGCAATACCCTCAATTGATATGATATGTATTACGACTAGCGAACTAGACGCAACGCATCGGGAGATTCCGGCAAGGGGTTTGTTATATAAAGGGAATAAATGTGGCACCCTAAATATATATAGTTATCTATAACTTTGTATATGAATAGTTTGATATGTTTGTGTGTTTTAAATTGCTATTTCTATTGTTGGGAAATTTTCCTTTGGGTTTTAAGAATAGATTATGTGGGATCCTAGGTTTTGTTATTATTGTGCTTCAAAGATCATTGGGATCTTCTCGTATACATATCCCTTAATGGGAATCGAGCATTTGTAGCTTGGATCTAAAGGAATCTATGGTTATGTTTGGTTTGAGGGAGAAAGAAGTATGCTCAAGGATGAGACCTTGTGCCTACGATTCTCAAAAGGATGTTGAGAAAGTCGAGCAATCATAGTTCCCACTTATGCTAGTGGAAGCAATGAATGTTATTAAGAGACAGAGACGAATGTCATCTTAATGAAATGTATCTAATCTATTTCATCATATACATTTTGAAGGTTTTGATTGATTAAATCTTTCATCGTAAGTTATAGGTGTTTTCTTGAGTGTACAAGCGCTACCACTTACGAGTTAAGAAAGATGTTTGAAAAAGATTGAACCTTTAATTGTAAGCATTGGGTGTTTTGCTTGAGTGTACAAGCGTTACACTCACGATTAAGAGATGTTTTTGTTTGAAAAGTGTTTGAAAAGTTTTTGATTGTATGTGATGTGATAGATGAGATACTTCTTCCATAGAGATGATAACTGCCTAAATCTCAAGGAGAAATTGATGTGGATTAGGGGATGCTTTTAAGCCTGTGGGTCCTTGTATTGTAAGCCCAAGAGGAGGCATTCTCGAGGGTCATCGAGGGTCCTTGTATTGTTAGCCAAAGAGAAGGCATTCAGAGGGTCATCGAGGGTCCTTGTATGAAGCTCAAGAGGAAGCTATAGGGTATGGCTGGCTTTGGCTTTCAGAGTTGTTTCACCAGGAAACCATCCTCTTAGGATTTAAGAGTGATTTCACCGGGAAATCATCCTCTCAGGGTTCTATCCTAGCTGGTGATTCTTTGTATTGGAAGCCCAATAGAGGTCATAAGAGATTTCCGGTCTCTTTCTTGTTTGATGCCCAAGAGAAGGCTAAACTCAATGAGGAGTTCTTTTGAACAAAGCCCAAGAGGAGGCTAACTCAGCAGGGGAGTATTGTCTTATATGAAGCCTAAGCGGAGGCTAAACTCAGTAAATGAGTTTTCTTATATGAAGCCTAAGAGGAGGCTAAAGGGAAACCTAGTTGTTAGGCTTATTGTTATGTTATAACTGAGCAATTATATGAACAAGCATGTGATATGTATTCACAGGAGTTTATGAAGGAAATATAAACAAGTGTATAAAACGAGTGTTTAAAGCAAGTGTAACTTGAATATTTACAAGTTTGAATGTGTACAAGGAAATAAATATGTACACGAAGGGGTATTTATGTACAAGGAAATGAATATGTACATAGGAGGGTTGTTTATGTACAAGGAAATGAATATGTACATAGGAGGGTTGGGACTTACACCATAAGGGAGGCCCATTGGTTTAAGAGGAGTTTTACCGGGAATAATTCTTCTCTTAATACCAATGGATTTGGCGTATAAACAAGCGAATGAAAACAAACGACAGAAATTTGTTTATGCTCGGATATTTACAAAGATGATTGTATATGTACAAGGATGATGAATATGTACATAAAAGGATTGTGACTTACACCGTGAGGGAGGCCCATGATCGATTAAGAAATTTGAGGAAAGAAAACTGGTTCGGTTTTATCTTCAAATCGAGTCGATCATGGAAAACAGGTGTGTAAGTTTGATGAAATATTTTGAAAAGGTTTTGAAAATGATTTTGGGAAGTGTAGTATATTCACAAGAAAGTTTTGAAAAGATTTAAGTTTGAAAGTTTGGAAAGAAAACATCTTTGAAAAGTATTAAGAAATACTTAAAATGTCTCATTTTTGACTTAATAAAAATATAATGAAAATAAAATATTTTGGGATTTTTTTAACATAATCATAAAATAGGTATATTAAATGAAAAGTGTGCAAAAAACCATCTCAAAATGAGAAGTTTTTAATGGTTTTTGAAAATTATGAAGTTTGATAGAAAAGATGAAGGAAACAAGTGGTAAAAATTTGATTTTGGTCCTAAGGAGGTTTGAACTCATGACCTTTGGCTTGGAATTGAAAAGCTTTACCACTGAGCCAAGTGCTTGTCTGGTTATTTACACGCTTCCAATTAATTATATTTAAAAATAAGTCTTTGAAATGTTGAAAAAATGAAAGAATGTGAAAAAATGACAAAATGGTCTCAGGGGGATTCGAACCCTGGACCATAGGCAAGGCAAGGAACATGAAAAACGCGATGTCTACCACTGGGGTGGCTATACATCCGTTCATTTATTTACTTTCATGTTATTATCTTATAAACGAAATTATTTGAATTTCTGGAAGAAAAAAAAACGCGTGCATTGTTCATCATCTTCCTCCAATCTTCATTCAATCATGGATTCTTCATTTCTTGATGAAATTGAAAGTTGTAAACATCAAACTTGCTCGAATTTTAACCAGGAATACAATGGTAGTGGTTAATTTCATTTATTTTCAGTTTAAGATGGTTAATTTTAAACGTGACCAGATGAACCCTAATTCTTAAGAATCAACATGAAATCGTGTATGGATCATGATTTGTTAAATTGATTGAGGGTTAATGATCAGTGATGGTGCAGAAACAAGATGGCCAAGCCATTTTTGAACTGGAATGCATGAATCATAGAGTTCGAAGTATGAGTGGCTTACCTTTTCAAACTGAAATCAAAATTCCTTTTAAAGTGTTTCCAGTTGTTGTTTGATGATTGCTACAGCACCACTGGACTTTATGGAAGGTGTTTGAACACTATGCTTGCTTTGAAATAGCCTGGATCACTCTGACCAAGTCCAACTACATCTACTTGATGTGAGTTTCGAATTCGAGGTTGGAGATGTTAGAGGTCAGGGATGATGATTTGGATCACTCATATGAAGTGTATAGATGATGTTTGAAGTGTTAAATCAAAGTTAGCTCGAGCAAATTGAGAGATGGAAAGTTAAGGCATTATTTTGCAAGATTTGAGTTTTTTAACAATGATTCTGAGTTTGAATAGTTCTTGTGATGTTTTTTAATTTTTAGACAAGTTCTAATTAATGTTTAAAACATATTAGAAGCCTAAATTCTCTCAGATTTTGCAAGATTTGCAATTTGCAAAAATTCCTCACTTTGAACTTTGAAACTTAGAATTCAAGAAAGAAAGAGTGAAAGCTTGATTATGATAGCTTTGGTGTAGTTTGAAATGAGGAAATGACCTCTATTTATAGGCCAATAATTTTGAATGATTTGGCAAAGATATCATTGAAGGAAACTTGGAACTTGGTTAAGAGGTAAAATGGAATCTTTTGCATTTAATGCAAAAGTAACTTTCTTAACCATGGTTAAGTTTTTCTCCTTGATCCAATCCCTTCTAAATCATTCGCAACTGATATTTATCAGTTATAATCTGCCTCTAAGTGATGACAAGGCTTCTAGAAGGAGAAGTTGCAAAAAAATGACTTGTAATTTTGAAGCATGAACTTGAAATCCATGGTTTTGGAGCTCTTTGTTTCAAAATCAAAAGTATAGCTAGACAAAGTGTTTTTGAAAGTTCTTGGACATTTTGGAAAGCTTGTAACAAGGGCTACAACTTTCATGTTTTGAGTTTTTTCTGAATCCAAATGGATCTAGGTGAAAAATGGCTATGAAAGTGATGAAAAATCATGTTTCTTAACACTTGAAAATTTTCCAAAGTGTTAGAAATTTTTCAAATCTTGACTTTGTGTTGACTTTTTCACATTTCTTGATTTTTTATGATCATGATGGATCATTTAAAATGTTCTTATGATTGAAAAATTTTGGTCTTGAAAAAGTTGACCAAAAGTCAAAGTTTGACTTTTCTGAGCAGATGAATTTTCATCAGATGATTCAGAATTTGTCTGATGAAAAATTAGGAACTTTTGTGATGTTTTGAATCAAGAAATTAGGTCAAGATGTTGCATTGGAGATGTTAAGATCAATCTCCAAGCAAATAGATCATTCATTGATCAGAAAATCAATGATTCACTATCCTCGATAAAAACCCTAATTGGTCGATTCATGATAGATCATGGGAAAAGTTGGGAATATGAAGATCAAATGTTGATGATTGATTAAGATAGATCAATTTGAGGTGAGTGGAAACTCAAACCCTAATTGATCACATCTTGAACAAATGAAATTTTGATGAAACCCTGATTTTGACCTCTAGAAGCCACACACGATCTATTTAGTTCTGAAACTGTTAGTGATGCAGTGATGCATATGTAGGTGGTATATTAGATCAAAAATTGGGGTATGACAGATAGTACCTAGATTCACAACCTCGACTGGATCTTCGTGTGGCTGTATAACTCGTTCTTCTTGCTGTAGCAATCTGACAAGTTCTCCTAGCACTTCACAATCTTCCTCACCTTCGTCTTCGGCTTGGTAGATCGGATTATCGAAGTCATATTTAGCAATAGCAAATCATATCAACGAGATTCGGAGTGAATCTGCAGTGTATCATGGGTGTGTGTCGAACACATAGCTTTGAAGTAGTAAAGTAAAAGAAAAGGACGAAAAAAAACACTAAAATGCAAAAGTCCAATGATTTTATTGAATGAAAATATGCAAATGACAAATAATAACCCTCACAAACGATCCGTGATGCCCCGGGCAAGGCACTAGGCTTTAAAGTTTATTGTTCAAAGTGTAGAAAACGAAAAGCATAACAGAAATCAAAAGCAATTATTTTGTCTAAAGGAGATTGGTATGACATCTTCGGTCTTCCAATTGTCGAGTGGGAAGATCCAACCATCAAGTCAAGTCGTTGCCGCCTTCTATGGCATGGACTTCATTCTTGTGATCTGTAAGGAAGTTCGCACGCTCGCATGCGATCATCTTCTCGACCTTTGATGGTGAAGCCTAAACAAGTCTTGTCAGATTTGAAAGGAAGATCGGGGAGCTGACCCCAAATAGTACGACCTCCTTCTTCAACTGCACCTTGAGCATATTTCAGCGAGACCATCCTAGGCGGAACTTGTGTAACTTCAGGAGTGACAGGAGAGTCAACAGGCATGACCCTTGGAACTATTTCGAACGCTTGACAGGGAGTTTCGAAGAATTCACCTTCCATTTCGAGGTATCGGAACGACTGCAGATGGCTTACCATGTATTCCTCTTCATCGCGTACTGTAACAACCTTCCCCTTCACTGGGTACTTCAGCTTCTGATGCAAGGTGGAGGTAACAGCTCCTGCCCCATGTATCCAAGTAGGCAAGAGTAAGCTGGACGGATGTCCATGACAAAGAAAGTGGAGTTGAAAGTCTGGGAACCGACTTTAACTGGTAGAATGAGCTCTCCAAGTACTATTCGTTTAGAACCATCAAAAGCTCTTACAATTATGTTGTTGGGCTTCAACACCAATCCTTCAACATCAAGTCGGTCGAAAGCACTCTTTGGTAGGATATTCAGAGCAGAACCGGTATCTACTAAAACATGAGACAAGGTAATGCCCTTGCATTCAACAGAGATGTGCAAGGCTTTGTTGTGTTTCGTTCCAGTAGAAGTCAAATCAGCATCAGAGAAGCCTAGACCGTTGTTAGCATCCAGGCTAGCATTACAAACTTCAAACTGATCAGTAGTAGTATCTCACGTATGTGAGCATTCTTCAAAACTTCACTAAGGCTTTAGCGAGCCTCGTGAGCACAATAGCATAGCCAACATGGAGATCTGGATGGAGTTTGTCCCAATTGTTCCACAACATTGTAGTCACTCTTCTTGATGATCTTCAAATTCTCCATTTCTTATTTGGAGGTATCTTTAGCAACTTCCTTTGGTACTTCTGTCTGAGCAGGATGAGTTACTGGTTCTTTCCCTCGCACTTCGGGAATTGGTTCGATAGCTGGAATGCGAGCTCGAGTCACAGTGTCTTTTGGAGGAGAGATATCTGGAGAAAACACTCTTCCGATTCGAGTTACCTTGCTTGATCTGGTGATGTTGTCGATGTCAGGATCAGAAGCTTCAACTGTAATGTCTTCGATGGTTGGCGGGTCTTGCTTAACGCCATGATAGTAAACTTCAGCTCCATAATTCCATGGTATAGCTTTGTCAGAGGAATATGGAATTGGTCTGGGAAAAGTAATGATGAGTGGTGCCACTCTAGGCACAGGATCGGCAGAGGAGATCCTTATTGTGTTTACATCAGCATAGTCTTCTGGGAAATCGTCTCCCCATCCGGTTGCCTTAACATCTTCGATAGGAATCTTGTAGCTTTCAGGAACGATATACTTCACCATGTAATCAAACTTTCCACTTGGCTGCCCCAAGGCATCCCAGACTTTTGGTACGGCTTCGTCTTCGATCTTCAGATTGTTAGACATGTCTTCACAAAGATTCTCCACAGGTGAAGTTTTTAGAAATATCACGTCTCGGTTATCCATCATGCATTGGATACGTCTTCTCAACCAAGCACATCCATCAGGTGCAGATGGGCACCAATGGTAATTCTCTGGGCATCCTGGATTGGCACCGACTTGTAGCAGATTCTTCTTAACAGTCATCAGAGGAATAGTCAAGTCGTTCACATCAAAAACATAAGAGTTCTTGTCAATAGCATTGGAACTTTTGTCGTGGTTAGGCATTGGTGCATTGATCACATTCGGAGTTTCAACAGGAGGATCAAACTCAATTTCCTTAGCTTTAATCATGTCTTAGATCTTGTTCTTCGAGCCCAATAGTCGCGGTGCCATGCCCCGGCTTTTGGAGTGATATGAACACTTAGCATTAGGATTGTACTTGAGAGGAAGTGTTGATGTGTTGAGGAGGATCCTCAATGTAATTAGCTCGCTTTCAACATGTGTTGCAATGCTTGCACAATGGCATGTTGATCTCGAAACTATCTTTGTGGCGCTGCTCGTTACGCACTTGTTTCTCACCGAGGTTGCGCTGGTGGATTAGAGATCAACTGCCCCACTGCATTGAGTACGATCGCTTTGACACGACTCTTCCGACCATACACAACATTGGCTTTTTCTTACCACCAAAAGATCTTCGCAGATTTGAAGATGATTCTACCTAATGCTTTCCGCTCTTGATTCCAAATTGATATCTCTCACAATATCAGCACGGTGAATCCGGCTGAAGAGTTTCCAATCAGATGATTGAAGAATGGGCCTGTCAATGTTCCCATAAACATATCAACCAACTCCCTATTGGACAAGGGTGGTTGAACTCTGCCTGCTAGATCCCTCCACTTCTGAGCATACTCTTTGAATTTCTCATCACGACCCATAGACATGCTCTATAGTTGCATGCGAGTGGGTGCCAATTCAACATTGTACTGGTACTTCTTGTAGAAAGCATCTGCTAAGTCATTCTAGGTATGGATGTAGATACTCTCTAGCTGATAATACCACTCCAACTTAGCTCCGGATAAACTCTCTTGAAGTAATGGATCCATAGTTTCCTGTCATCAGTGTGAGGATGGATCTTCTGAACATAAGACTTCAAATGCAACTTTGGGCAAGAGACACCATCATACTTGGCAAAGGTAGGAACCTTGAACTTGCGGGGAATCACCACACCTAGAACTAGACTCAGATCATCAAAATTCAGCCCGGACATCTTCAGATTTTCCATAGAATTTAGATGGTCTTCAAGTTGTTTGTATTTGTCATCCTCATGAGAATACTACTCGTTCTCATAGTCTTCTTCTCTGTTTTCAGACTCACGTTGGCTTTCTTCGTTATTCTTGATACTTTCTACCGCCCAACACTCTTGTCTTAGAGTTCTAAACGGTTGACCACCCTAGGTCCACCCTTATGACGTCTTCCCATGTTGAGGACACCGATGACCTTCTTCTTTCTGCTGATGAGCTTCTTCAAGTCTTCATCGCCTTGTGTGATACGGTGAACTGACTTTTTAGTGTTTTTGTATCGCAAATGTGCGGATAGCAAGAGTCGCCACCGACTTTTATTTTTATCCAATTAAGGGAAGGTAAAAGTACGTAAAAAGACCTTCGCTTAGATTCTCGAGTAAGGGAGAAGGTTATGAAAAGGGAAGGTATTAGCACCCCTTTCCATCCGCAGTTTATTCGACGGGCTCTTAGTTGCTCTAGATCACTTTTTTAAAAGTGCTTTCTGTGTGTTTGACAAAAATGTTTTGAAAAGGCATTTCGCTTTGACTTTGTAATGACTCATGTAGGAGTGTATACAAAGTGTTCGAAATGTTTCGCTTTGAAAAGAGTTTGAACTTTGAAAAGAGTGTGTGGTGTGAAAAGCATTTGGTAGAGCAAGCAACTAAAAGTCTTATCACCTACTCGTAATTGGTCGTTTTTGCATTGTTACGCCTTTAGAATAGCGCTAGCCATACCATTAGTTAGTAGGTAGCTCCATTCGCTGGATGTAAGCGGACATTCGAGGGACATCGGATGGTCATTGAAGGCAACTTGTAGGAGTATCCTAGCACATTCGGCGGACTATCATCATTTTCGAGGCGACAATCGAGGGTCAAGATCATGTATTCGGAGGCTACATCGTGGGTCTTATGATCTTTGTATCGAAGGGACTATGACGATTTGTTTGTAGGCACGGTGCTAGGATACCTCTACGCTCGAGGGACATGACCATTTTGAATTGTAAGGCAACGAGAGAGAATTACCCTAAGGGTGCATGTGTGAAAGAAGTGTTGATTTCGTATATTTTATCTTGCGATTAGTGGGCTAAGTTCATTATTATCTTCCATACACGCCTAGTTACTAGCAATTAATAGGGTGCGGAAAGTAAAATACGGAATGTAAAGATGCGAAAGGTAAATCCTACGCTATTACAAGGCTTTTGGGGGTATACATAATTTAAAATGCGGAAAATAAAGACCTAACTTTAAACTATTACATCCCATAGCTTACGTTATTGAAAATAAAATAAAATGATAAAGCAAGAATCGTCTCGAATCGGATCAACTCAGAAAAGAACGAGAAATCTAAAATACGAGATGAATCGAATAAGAGAAAAATGTTAGAAAATGAAAATTTTATATGAGAAAATTATTACATGCGGAAATAATATAAATATGCTAAAATAAATTTTTGGGATTTTTGGATGCAATTTAATAATTAAAAACTAATTAAAAGTAATTAAAATGCAAAATTATGAATAAAAATAAATATGCATGCAAAATTGTATTTTTTAATTTATTAAATTAAATAAAGGTTTTCTGAAAATAAATGCAAAAAGAAAATTAATTTTGATGATTTTAATGCAAATAAAATTGTGAAATTAATTAAAATAACATGCAAATATTAAAATAAAAGAAAATATGAAAATAGTGCAAGTTTGAGAAAAAGGAAAAGAGATTGGTCTTGCCAGGACTTGAACCTGAGACCTTTGAGAGAATCTCCATCATCCAACGCCTTAACCGCTGCGCCATGTTGCACTTGGTGTTTGGAAAACTGGAATTAATTGAATTTGAGTGTAAACGTGTCACCGATTATTTGAAAATCAAACATACCAACAAGGGTCCCAGTTGATGGAGGGAACGAATCGTGAAGTCATTACGCCACGCCTGCAATCAATCGGAGTCAATCGTCCAAGCCCAACGACGAGTTCTAGCTCTTATTGCCTCTCCTCCGACGGATCTTCAAACCGCGAAATACGAAAATTACAAGCAAAAGAAAGCCTAGTCCACCTATTTCGACCCTTCGGATTCAATGGCGGTTCGGTTTTATTGAATCGGCTTTTATAAGCCGAAGTTCAAGCTTCCAAAAACCCTAAGCATGGCATCTCATGTTTTGGACGCTCAAACTCCATAGCGATTGCCCAGACGGATCCTTGGCATCTATAAGCACATTAGAAGCATTAAAATCAATTGAAACACACGGATATTAAAAATGCAAAATCAAGAAAGTTTTGAACATGTATGGATGGATATGCATCGATTTAGCTTGCTTTGATCAATGATAAGAGTGTATACTTACTCAAACCTACCTCCAAGACAATGGAATGGTTTTGATGGTCAAAACTACTGAGTTTGAAATTCGATTTTCAAAGTTTCTTGAAAAAATTTGACAAAATAAGGGTTTGGCTTGAGCTAGGTTTCGTTCGTGGCTTGTGATCTTGCCGAGTATTTATAGAGAAAGTTGGATGGCAAAAGGAGGGAAAAAAGATTGCTCCATCAATGTGCAAATATTTTCCATTAAAAATAAATCAAATCTTTGAAAAAATATGATTTTCTCATGAACGCAAAGGCTAGCACGAATTTGGTAATCATGGGCTTTCTTGGACTTCAAGGAAGATATAAATCCATTCCTTTTGAAATACTTAATTTTCATATTTTATATAATTTATTTTTGAATTAAATGTTATAAAATTCAAATATAAATCATAAAATAGAAAATTATCATGGCCAAGCATTTATGGGTCAAAATCATGTCATGAACAAGTTTGGACCAAAAGATTTTAGGCCCATTTGGAAAATTTTGCATTTTGACCAAATGTCCTTTTGTGCAATCATTCCAAAATTGCCCAACTTCTGAATAGTGTATCTTGCTCAATTTTCCACATTTTTGAGTGTTCTTGGACTTTTTGGAAATCTCTAAGAGTCCTCTAACCAACCTTTTTGGTCTCATCTAAATTGGAGTTTCCATGCTCAATATATCTTCAAAACAAAAAGTTGACTTTTTGTTGACTTTGAAAATGACCTGTAATGTTTTGAGCTATACCTCTCAAATGAAGCATTTTTGGACATTATTGTGAGACATGAAGTTGTAGAGAATTGAATTTCTTCAAAACAAGAGGTTGTGGAAAATTTGAGAAAGTATGAAGAAGTTATGATCACCAAAGTTTGGTTGACTTTTCTCAATGACACCCTAATTTAGAAAGTTTGACTTTTGAGCAAATCTTGAGTTTTCTTGATGAATCATGATCAACCCTTGATCAAATGATGAATGTAACTTCAAAATGAGGATGTTGACAAAAAATTATGAAGTTTGACTGATGTTGACCACAATTGACTTTTTGTCCGATATAACCGATTTTCAACCATCCGAGCAATTGTCCGAGGAAACTTGACTTGTGAGGCTTGAAACTTGATATGGAGAATCTTTGAAACATATGAGGAGGCATGAAGACCATTGAGATGTTGGAAGTCCATCTTGACTGAGGGATACCAAACCCTAGTTTGGGTTGATTGTCTAGGAGAGAGTTTGTCCGATCAACTCTCGAGGAATCTTTAGTATAAATGTATGAAATCTTGAGTGGATGGAGGGCAAATTTTGGGTATGACACCTGCCCCTGCTCAATCTTCTTGTACTAGAGGGTTAGATTGACACGCTTGTCTTCGTGACCGGAGGTAGAAGATGATTGAACACCGAGTACACCGAAAATTTGCACTCACTGGGTCATGATGCGGAATGGGCTTACAGATGCCATTCGAGAAGTTGATACTACTGGGGATGAGTCGACGCTAGACTCGAGAATGTCGATAGGGGAATTGACGGGATGGGCTTAAGATGCCATCCGAAAGATCGATGCCGGGAGTGAGCCGTGACGCTAGGCTCGTAGTCGCTTTTGAAGGAGCAGATGGGCTTAAGATGCCATCCGAGGAGTCGACGTTAGACTTCGTGTCCATTTTTGAATGATGTTATTGGTTTGCATTGATTTTTAACCATATATGCAACATTCTCGAAAGTGGAGAAACACCGATAAGTAATCGGAGATGGGCTTAAGATGTTATCCAGGCAACCGAGTCGACGCTAGACTGAGTTGTTGTTGATAATAAGGAATCGAATAACTCTTCGTGCCGATTACTCCGAGAGGAAATAGTAATTGGCAAAAATGTGGATAGCCTCTGTCAGGCATCGGGTGTTGATCCATTGCCCGTTATCGGAGGATAACCAGAGGCGGTTTCTGGATAGTTTTCGCCGATCTGGGCTTAACTCGGACTAGTCGTCGGAGGACAACCAAGGGCGGTCTTCGATAGTTTTCCCACGACTGGCTTAATCCTCGACCAACCGTCGGAGGACAACCAAGGGCGGTCTTTCGGATAGTTTTCCGTCGATTCGGGCTTAACTCGACCTGCTTAAGGCAAGGATCACACTGCTTTGGAGAAAACAAGAGGAACTTTGATAGAATATTGGTTAGTTTTATGCAAAGTATGATGCATGATAGGTATATGAACGATATATGCATGAATTATGACTTTATGAGTAATGTATGAATGATAGATGTTGTGGTATTTCAAAACATATCCATCTTGAAGAAGATGCGGATGTTCCGCTTGAGGATTTCTAACTCCCGCTGGGGAATTGAGTAGTGGAAGTCCCGCTGAAGGAGAAGAAAGATACCCGGATTCCTCCGATGCACTATCCGACCAAGTCTTGGGCCTAGATATTGTTGAGGAAGGTAGAGATTGGAGAGGCTCGTTGTTGGAGATCTCATATGGACCCGCCGAGGAGAGTCCGGGAGGCGATCGCTGGGGATTCAGATGTAGATCTCACCGAGCATTTGATAGTTGCGGAGACCGGTTGGAAGAGTCGAACCCGTTGTAATCTCGGGAATGAAGATGAGGTTCCTCCGATGCACTATCCACCAAGTTTCGGTCCGATACCGCTGGGGAGAAAGGGAAAAGATGAGAGATATCCACTGGGATAAATACTTGATTGGGGTGAGGTGTTACCGCTGAGACCATGTAACTTTACTTAGTTGAGTGGAATTGCATGCCGTGGATTCCCTTTGCTCATGGGAAGTTGTGTTGTGAGTGATACTTTGTAGGGATCATGCTCTACGGGGAATGTTTTTGGTGACTTTCACGTCCCAATTCCCGGAGCCTAGTAAGCACTTTTGTATGTTCACTTTTCGTATGTTTGATTAGATTTTTATTGTCAAATGCATATAATCATTCAAAGCAAACGTTGGACTTATTGCAAACGACAACAACAAGAATTGTAAAGAGAAAGAATTTATGCTTATTTGAAATGTGGTGATGTATGGAAGTTTGTACACAAGAAAGGTAAAAGCCATGCGGAAACAATCTCGTTAAGTTCCTATGCTAGTGCTCATATTTCAACTATCTCATCTCCTTGCCAAAGAGAAAGTGAGTAGACTGATCTTCGCCATTTGAATCTTGAATGTGATAGTAGTCCGAAAGCGTGATCCGAAGAGACATAGTTGTACGCTTAAATCCCTAACTTGCCTAGACCGCCTTTCGGTTTTCCACCGATACTTTTTGCCCAAGCCGCCTTTTCGTGTTTTCGACTTGCCGGTGTACATCTTTTGTATATATCCTTAACTTTGCCCGAACTTTTGGTTCGCCAGATGCCCTTATTTTTGCCTAGGTCACCGACCTAGCGGTCTATTTCATAGTATTTTTGACTATGTCTGCTCACTGTGGTGGGAAGTCTTCACCATCCATGGTGCTAAGTATCATAGCTCCGCCGGAAAATATCTTTTGACTACAAATGGTCCCTCATAGGTGGGAGTCCATTTGCCCTGGATCACCTTGTGGAAGAATGATGCGCTTGACTACTAGATCACCGACTTGGTAGACTCGGTGCTTGACCTTCTTGTTAAATGCTCGATCATTCGCTTCGATAAACTGTCCATGGTAGATGGACGAGTCGCTACTCATCAATCAAGTTATCTGGTCAAGGCGAGTCTGACCCAATCGCCTTCGCCTAACTCGCCTCCGGAAGACTCGTTGAGGGTATCCGAACCTCGATGGGTAAGACGGCTTCCATACCGCATACAAGAGAGAAGGGGTTGCCTCATGATGTTCATACTGAAGCGATAACCATGAAGAGCAAATGGTAACATCTCATGCCAATCTTTGTAAGTCACTATCATCTTTTGTATAATCTTCTTAATGTTCTTATGGCTTCCATCGCCATTCATCTTAGGCCGATAAGGAGAAGAGTTGTGATGCTTGATCTTGAACTGCGTGCAGAGTTCGGTGATCATCTTATTGTTGAGATTGGAACCGTTATCTGGTGATAATCCTTTCGGGAGTGCCATATCGACAAATAAGATTATGTTTGATGAATCGAGCCACACATTTTTTGGAACAGATGCATACGAGGCTGCTTCTACCCACTTGGTAAAGTAATGCCACAAGTATGAAACGATGTCCGTTGGAAGCTGGCGTGATTTCTCCGATCATGTCAATGCCCCACATTGCAAAAGGCCAAGGAGAAGTTAAAACATTCAGAGGTACTGGAGGTACGTGTACTTTATCGGCATATATCTGGCATTTGTGACAAGATCGAGCGTAACGGTGACAATCAGCTTCCATGGTGGACCAATAGTAACATGTTCTCAAAATCTTTTTAGCCATGGTATGTCCACTGGAATGGGTACCAAACGCGCCTTCGTAACTCTTCCATGATACGCATTGCTATTTTCTCGTCTACACAATGAGTAAGCACAAGTCGTGGTTGCGCTTTGTATAAGATGCCGCTGTCGAGGAAGAATTTGGAAGCGAATCTTCTCATGAACTTTATCATTATGTATGCCTGGATATTCCCGAGTCTCAAGATACCTCTTCACGCCATAGTACCAAGGTTTCTCTTCCGTGTCAAGCTCATAACAATACGCGGTTCGTCGAACTTCTCAATGATGATCCGGGAGCCTCGTTGTCCCATCTAACCTTGAACATAGACGATATAGTAGCCAATGCGTCCGCCAACCGATTCTCTCGTGGAATATGATCAAAAGTAATCTCTTCAAGTAGGGGATCAAACCCGAACATGCTCTCGATACGGAATGAGATCGGATGCTTCAGATCCCACTCGCCTTTATCCGACCGATCACCAAAGTCGAGTCTCCATACACTTGTAAGAACTTGATTCTTAAGTCAATAGCGCTTTAAGACCCATGATGCACGCTCAGACTCGGCCATGTTGTTAGTGCAATCGAAACATAACCGCGTGAAAGGAGTATGTCCACCGTGGAGATGTAATGATGGCGCCAATGCCATTGCCAAGTGAGTTTGAGGCTCCATCAAAGACCATGGTCCATCGGATCCTTGGTCGTCCTTCGTCTGGTCTCGTTCTTCACAATCAGAATTAGTAGAACATCTTCATCTGGGAATTCGAATCGCATAGATCGATAGTCATCTACGGCTTGATGAGCCAAATGATCGCCACTACACTTCCTTTGATCGCTTTCGAGAAGTGTACCGATGTCGATTCGGTCAAGATCATTTGCCATCTTGCTATTCTTCCCGAAAGAGCGGTTTCTCAAATATGTATTTTATCGGATCCATCTTGAAATCAACAGTAGTGTGAGTCAACATATACTGCCTTAGTCGGCAGCAGCCCAAGCCAAAGCGTTGTAAGTTTTCTCGAAAGGAGTATCTTGTTTCACCGGTAAACTTTTGCTAAGGTAGTATATTGCATGCTCTTTTCGACTGCACTCGCCATGTTGCCCCAACACACACCCCATTGAGTTCTCTAGCACCGTCAAGTACATGATGAGGTCTTCCTTCAAAGGGCGGCATCGTGATAGAGGATTCTCAAGGTACCCTTGATTTTGTCAAAGCGATCCGCAATCATCGCTCCATTCTACCACTTGATCTTTCTTAAGTAACTTGAAGATTGGCTCACAAGTAGCGTTAGATGTGCAATGAATCTGCAATGTAGTTTAATCGCCCAAGAAACCTCTCGCCTTCCTTCTCAAGGGAGTCGGCATCTCTTGAATAGCTTTAACCTTGGCGGGATCAACTTCAATACCTTTTCCACTAACAACAAACCCTAAGAGTTTTCCGAGACGACCCAAAGGTGCACTTGTTAGGATTGAGTCTCAATCAGACTTCTTCAACTCACAAATAGTTTCGCAAATGATCAAGATGTTCTTCTTCACCGTGATCGAGCTATCATGTCGCCGACGAGACCTCTATCTCGTGATGAATCATGTCATGAAACAATGTCACCATAGCGTACGATAAGTGGCGCCTCGTTTTCAAATCCGAACGGCATAACCTTGTAACAGAAAGTGCCCCACTGTGTAACGAAAGTAGTCTTCTCCATGTCTTCAGGAGCCATTTTGATCTGATTGTAACCGGAGAAACCATCCATAAAGGAGAAAACCTTATGCTGAGCAGTGTTGTCAACCAAAACATCAATATGAGGAAGTGGGAAATCATCTTTCGGACTTGCTTTGTTCAGATCTCTGTAATCCACACACATTCGTACTTTACCATCCTTCTTGGGCACAGGCACCACATTAGCAACCCACTGTGGATAAGAAGTAACAGCTAAGAAACCTGCATTGAACTGCTTCATAACTTCGGCTTTGATTTTCTCTGACATCTCAAGACGCATGATTTAACTTTCTGCTTCACCGAGAAAACCTTCTTTTGTTGGCAATCGGTGCACTACAATATCAATGTCCAACCTGGCATGTCTTCGTATGACCAAGCAAAACCTCAATGTAGTCTCGTAGCATCCAACCAACCTTTCTTTAACATCGCTCAAGACCCGCTCCTATCTTGATCTCTTTCTCCTTTTGTCGCACTCCAAATTCACAACCTCAACTTGCTTCTTCATGGTGTATAACTTGCTCTTCTTTGTCAGCAATCGACAAGTTCTCCGGCACTTCACAATCTTCCTCACTTTCATCTTCGGCTTGGTAGATCGGATTATCGAAGTCATATTTAGCAATAGCATAGTCATATAACTAGATTCGAGTGATTCTCGCAGTTGTACCGTGGTGTGTGTAAGAAACACATAGCTTTTGAAGGGTGATAAAGTAAAAGAAAGAAAACAAACAATTGAATGCAAAAGTCCAACGATTTATTGAATGAAAATACGCAAACGACAGATAATAACCCTCACAAACGAGCCATGATGCCCCGGGCAAGGCACTAGGCTTTCAAAAGTTATTTGTTCAAAACATAAAGAAATACGAAAAGCAAAACAAAACAAGAGCAATTACTCCTGACTAAAGGAGATTGGTATGACGTCTTCAGTCTTCTAATTGCTGAGCCCATGATCTGGAGTTGGGAAGATCCACTTGCTGATGTCAAGTCGCTGTCGCTGCCTTCTATAGCATGGATTCCACTGCTAATGCGAAAGGAAGTTGGCCGCACGCTCATGCGATCATCTTCTGACCCTTGATGGTGAAGCCTAAACCAGTCTTGTCAACTTTGAAAGGAAGATCAGGGAGCTGTCCCCAAATGGTACTAGCTCTTTCAACAGCAGCTTGAGCATCTTTCAATGAGGCCATCCTAGGTGGAACTTGTGCAACTTCAGAGTGATGGAGAGTCAAGTGCATGACTGGGATTGTTTCAAAAGCTTGGAGTCTCAAAGAATTCACCTTCCATCTCAAGGTATCGGAATGACTAGATGACCGACTATACTCTCTTCACCGCACACCGTAACAACCTTCCCCCTGTACTCGGTATGTAAGGTAGAAGTAACAGCGCCTGCCCTATGTATCCAAGGGCGTCCAAGTAAGCAAGAATAAGCTGGATGGATGTCCATGACAAAGAAAGTGGAGTCAAAAGTCTGGGAACCGACTTTAACAGTCAGAGTGAGCTCTCCAAGCACTGTCCGCTTAGAACCGTCAAAAGCTCTCACAATAATGTCACTGGGCTTCAGGACCAAACCTTCAACATCGAGTCGATCAAAAGAACTCTTCGGTAGGATATTCAGAGCAGAACCGGTATCTACCAAAACATGAGACAGTGTAATGCCCTTGCATTCAACAGAGACGTGCAAGGCTTTGTTGTGTTTCCTTTCGGCAGGAGTCAAATCAGTATCATAGAAGCCTAGGCCGTTGTTGGCAGCCAGCAATACAAACTTCAAATTGGTCTGGTAGTGTCTCGGCACATGAGCATTCTTCGAAACTTCACCAAGTTAGTATGAGCCTCAGAGCACAAGAGCAGCAAGCATGGAGATCTTGGACGGAGTCTCTTCTAATCTGTTTCTACAACATTGTAGTCACTCTTCTTGATGATCTTCAATTTCTCCATTTCTTGTTTGGAGGTGTCTTCAAGAATTCCTTTGGTACTTCTGAAAGGTGACGAGTCACCGGTTCTTTCCTCTAGCTTGGGAATGGATTGTATATGGAATGCGAGTTGAGTCGCAGTGTCTTTTGGAGAGAGATATCCGAGAGAATACTCTTCCGGTTCGGTCACCTTACTAGATCCGGTGATGTTGTCGATGTCCGAATGGTAGCTTCAACTGTAAGATCTTCAATGGTCGAGGTCTTGCTTGACACCATGATAGTAAACGCCGATCCATAATCCCAAGGAATAGCTTTGTCGAGGAATATGGAATCGGTCTTGAGAAGTGATGATGAGAGGTGCCACTCTAGGCACGTAATCGAGAGGAAATCCTTATGGTGTTAACATCAAGATAATTTCCGAAATCGTCACCCCATCCGTCGCTTAACATCTTCAATAGGAATCTTGTATCTTTCAGAATGTACTTCACCATGTAATCATTCCACTTGGCTGCCCTAAGGTATCCCACATGATGGTGCGCCATTCACCTCCTCGATCTTCAACTTAGACATATCTTCACACCCTGACAGGTGCTTTTAGAAATAGTATCTCACGGTTATCCATCATGCACCAACACGCCTTCTCAACCAAGCACAACCATCAAAGTGGGCACCAACGATACCTCCGGCATCCTGGTTGACACACCGCTTGCAGCAAATTCTTCTTAATACCATCGAGGAATAGTCAAGTCATCTATGTTGAAAACATAAGTATCATCGCCAACAAAGATTGGAACTCTTGTCATGGTTAGGCATAGGTGTTGATCACATTCGAGTCTCGACAGAGGATCGAACTCAATCGCTTAGCTTCAATCATATCTTGAATCTTGTTCTTCGAGCCCAACAATCATCGCAAGCATGTCCAGGTGTTGGAATGGTAAGCACACTTAGCATTAGGATTGTACTGAGAGGAGGTGTTGATGTTTTGAGGAGGATTCTCAAGGTGATCACCGCTTTCAACATGTGTTGCAAGGCTTCATGACAATGGCATGTTGATCTTTGTAAACCTCGTGGCGCGCTCGCTACGCGTGTTGTCTCGCTGAGGTTGTGCCGATGTAGGATTGAGATCACAACCGCCCTACAGATTGAGCGCGGTCGGTCTTGGCTCGGCTTTTCGACCATACAAGATTAGCTTCTTTCTTAGCACCAAAAGATCTCTTCAGCATTTGAAGATGTCTCACCGAATCTTTCCACTTTGATACCACCTTCAATACGCATTGTAATCAAATTTCGGTGAATCCGGTCAAGAATTTCCAATCGATGATTGAAGAATGGGCCTCGTTAGTGTCCCATGAACATATCAACCAACTCCCTATTGGACAAGGGTGGTGAACTCACCTGCTAGATCTCTCCATTTCGAGCATACCTTGAACTTCTCATCACGACCCATAGACATGCTTTGTAGTTGCATGCGAGTGGGTGTCAATTCAGCATTGTACTCATATTGTCTGTAGAAAGCATCAGCTAAGTCACTCCAAGTACGGCTACGGTCATTCTCTAGCTGATAGTACCATTCCAATTGGGTTCCGGACAAACTCTCTTGAAAATAGTGCATCCATAACTCTCTCACACAGGGATTGATCTTTCTGAACATAGGACTTCAAATGCAGCTTAGGGCAAGACATGCCATCATACTTAGCAATAGTGGGAACTTTGAACTTGGGAGGAATCACAACACCAGGGACAAGACTTATGTCATCAAAATTCAGCCCGGACATCTTCAGGTTTTCCACAGCATTCAGACGATCTTCAAGTTGCTTGTACTTGTCATCCCCATCGAGTATTGGCCATCATCATAGTTCTTCTCAAGTTCAGCCGACCGCCTTCACCATTACCCTTGTTACTTTGTTCACTTGACACTTTCCGAGAGCTCTATCCGACCCCTCTTAGGACCACCTTTGTAGCGCCCATGTTGAGGAGACCAACAACCTTCTTCTTTCTGTTGATGAGCTTCTTCAGATCTTCGCCTTGGACCAAGCCAAACATCTCAAACCGAGCATTCTCGAGCTCAAGATCTTTGATGACTGCTCAAGAGCCATTTCGCTAAAATAAATAGCGAGCAAATGAGAAAACCAATCTTCAATGTACTGTGATGCAATGTTATGCTATGCTATGCGATGTTTATGCGAATGCAATGCAATGTTTTCAAGGACCTTAGAGATTTAAATTTGTTAAACAAGCAATGAACAAACATTTATTAGTACTCTTTTTATTATTCTTTTTTTTTTTTTGAAGTACAAAGGATAGTTCAAAACAATAAAAGAAAACATAAACATCCTAAAGCTCTAAGTCTCCCATGGGCGCTTCCTCTGTGCCGATGTAGGCGTTGATGTTTCGCCCTCGTGAAGTAGCTTGGTCAACTCTAACACTTTCTTCTCGCTTACACATCGAGCTTCAAAGGTATCCTCTTCTTTAGTTGAATCCAGATCTCTTCAAGTCTTCAAAATCAATAGGTATGTCGGGATGAGAATGGTATAGGTACGCCACCTATAGCAACAGTTCCATAATTACCGTAAACAAAGTGAATGGCATCATGAGGTTTTGAGCTCGAGCTCGCACCCATTTGAGGTAAGGTTCCCAAGGAATGGAGTTCTAGTGCCCCAAAGTCTTGGTATCGCCTTCTTTACCATGCCCCAAGCGTATGAACCTTCGCTTAATTCGAGATCGTGGATCGTAGTCGAACACAATATCTTGGAGAAGCATATCATGCGGACCATCTTCACCGAGTAGTGGTACATTAGGGAATTCTCCACAACGCTCAATGAATGTGAAATCCTTTTGAGAGAAAACACTCCAACGGATATCTGAATGAGAGAGTGACATTAACCTTTGAGACCACTTCATCCTTTGTTCGTTCTTCAAAACTGACGGAGGAAGGTGCGAAATAAACCACCTAGAAAGTAACGGTATGCAACACATGAGAGTTCCTTGTCTCTTAGTAGTACGAGTGTGGAGAGAATGTAGAATATCTCCAAGTAAAGTAGGCACAGGATTGCGGGTAAGGAACAACTTGATGGCATTGATATCTATGAATTGATCCGAGTTAGGAAATAGAACCAAACCATAAATTAATAAGGCCACAATGTTTTCAAATGCATGGAAACTCATAACTTTGAGGAATTCTCGGCTTGATTAAGAACTTGGAAAGTAAACCCTTAACTCCACTTCTAGTTTCCCAATTGGCTTCAATGTCCGAGCGCTTAAGATGTATGGATGCAATGTCTTCGCACTTAGGACCTTCTAGACCGTGAATGGCATTTGGTCAAGAATAGGTATCCCAAGTAGCTTAGAGAACTCTTCCAAGGTAGGAACCAATCGATAACTGGGAATGTAAAGCAATGGTGTTTTGATCAAGAACTGAATAGGACATGCATCATATCTTCTTCAAAACCGAGATAACCAAGTCAAGTAGATAACCATGTCTTTTGATGAACTCGAGCATGGTCGGGAATTTCCAAACCAATTCTTTGAGTGAGAAGGTATACCCACGAAGTTTATTCGGATAGTCTTTCTAGAAGCCATAATCCCTACAAAACAGAGCAAAGATAAATCCCTAGGTCCTTGAAATAGTTAGAAATGATATGCAATGCAAATGATGTCATGATGTCATGTTTAGCACACACAAACAATTCACACAATGAGCCTAGGGTTAAGGCTTGCATGAGGTATAGGTGATTACCCCACCAAAAGTTTGAGTTGGTTCATCCCGCCCTATAATAGTAACCGGTTCTAGGAATCTCATATCATAGATCTTTCTCAGAGGCGCTTATTTCAATACGACGGCCAAGTGGTCGATCGAAAATATCCCAAAAGTCTGATCTCAACGAGCGTAGCATCGAGTATCAACCAACCTTAGTCTGCACCAAAGCCGGCCATCTCACTACCTTCTAATGGCCAAGATGGGTCAATTACGGTTCTAAAAGTTTAGTTAGTGCTTGATGACACCACGCAGAAGCCAAATACTATCCTCAACTTGGAAATGAAGAGTATCAGACATCCAAAGTGTCACACTAACGTAGCCATCATGTTGACCGTTTCGATATACGTCTAACGATCGCGATGATCTAATGCTACTTACCTAAAAGGAAACCCGGATCCGGGTGTAGGACCCCCCAACAATATAATACCCAAGCAACCCTTAAAGATAAAGCAAGCAAGTCAAACAAAAAGCAATAAAAGTTATCTAGAAACCCTAAGGTAATTCTCTTAGGTGTGTCCTCAGCAGAGTCGCCAGCCTGACACGTGAACTCGACTTTTAGTGTTTTGTATCGCAAATGTGCGGATAGCAAGAGTCGCCACCGACTTTTATTTTTATCCAATTAAGGGAAGGTAAAAGTACAAAAAGACCTTCTTAGATTCCGAGTACGGAGAATGGTTATGAAAAGGGAAGGTATTAGCACCCCTTTCCATCCGAGTTATCTACGGGCTCTTAGTTGCTCTAGATCACTTTTTAAAATTGCTTTCTGTGTTTGACAAAAATGTTTTGAAAAGGCATTTCGCTTTGACTTTGTAATGACTCATGTAGGAGTGTATACAAAGTGTTCGGAAATGTTTCGCTTTGAAAAGAGTTTGAACTTTGAAAAGAGTGTGGTGTGAAAAGCATTTGTAGAGCAAGCAACTAAAAGTCTTATTACCTACCTTAATTGGTCGCTTTTTGCATTGTTACGCTCCTTTAGAATAGCGCTAGCCATACCATTAGTTAGTAGGTAGCTCCATTCGTTGGATGTAAGCGGACATTCGAAGGGACATCGGATGGTCATTGAAGGCAACTTGTGAGTATCCTAGCACATTCAAGGGACTATCATTTTTCGAGGCGACAATCGAGGGTCAAGATCATGTATTCGAGGCGACATCGTGGGTCTTATGATCTTTGTATCAAGGGACTATGATGATTTGTTTGTAGGCAACGGTGCTAGGATACCTCGCTCGAGGGACATGACCATTTTGAATTGTAAGGCATTTAGAGAGAATTACCCTAAGGTGCATGGTGAAAGAAGTGTGTTGATTTCAGATATTTTATCTTGCGATTAGTGGCTAAGTTCATTATTATCTTGCCATACACGCCTAGTTACTAGCAATTGATAGGTGCGGAAAGTAAAATGCGAATGTAAAGATGGGAAAGGTAAATCCTACGCTATTACAAGGCTTGGGGCGTATACATAATTTAAAATGCGGAAAATAAAGACCTAACTTTAAACTATTACATCCCATAGATAGCTATATTATTGAAAAAAAATGATAAAGCAAGAATCGTCTCAATCGGATCAACCTAAAAGAACGAGAAATCGGAAAATACGATGAATCGAATAAGAGAAAAATGTTAGAAAAATGCAAATTTTTATATGAGAAAATTATTACATGCTGGAAATAATATAAATATGCTAAAATAAATTTTGGGATTTTTGATGCAATTTAATAATTAAGAACTAATTAAATGTGATTTAAATGCAAAAATATGAATAAAATAAATATGCATGCAAAATTGTATTTTTAATTTATTAAATTAAATAAAGATTTTCGAAAATAATGTAAAAGGAAAATTAATTTTTGATGATTTTAAATGCATAAATAAAATATGAAATTAATTAAAATAACATGCAAATATTAAATAAATGAAAATAGAAAATAATTGAAAAAGTTTGAGTTTGTAAAGAAAAAGAAAGAACCGGTCCCAGTCGAATCGAACTCATGCCCTGAGAGTATCTTTGCACAGAAGCGCCTTAACCATCGACACTTGTTTGTGTTGGAAAAACAAAATCATTTGAATATGAATGATGACGTTCCGATTATGTTTCAAATCGAGTCACCACGCTGTGGACCTCAATTGATCGGATGGACGATCGATCGCTTGCTTTCGCACGATGCCGGATTCAATATCGTCAACGACGCTGAGCCCTAGCTCCTATTGCCTTCTCCGATCAAGCAAAATCCAAAACCCGCAAAACACGAAAGATAAATGGCAAAGAATACCCTACCCCTAAATCGACCTCGCGATTCTAATGGTGGCCTTAGTTTCTCCCGAAGTGCTCAGATAGGCCGGTTCGAAACTCAACACCCAAAACCCTAAACATGGCATCAGAGATTTATACGCTCAAACTTACAGCGATTGCCCAGATCGAACCTATGGAGTCTCATGAACACAAAAAGGCATTAGAAACAATTACAAGCAGTGATAATCAAATGCAAAATCAAGAAAAGTTGAATATGTATGTGTGTACAGGGCTCGATTCTGAATGGTTTGATCAATGCCAACAGTGCATTCTTACTCAAACTTACCCTCTGAGCACGATGGAATGATGTTTGAGGGCTGAAAGTGGCTGGATTTTGAAATTCGAATTTCTCAAGTTTCTTGGAAAATTTTGACAAAATAAGGGTTTGGCTTGAGCTAGGTTTCATTCCTTGTGGTCTTGTGATCTTGCCGAGCATTTAGAGAAAGTTTGATGGCAAAAGGAGTGAAAAAGATTGCTCCATCAATGTGCAAATATTTTCCATTAAAAATAAATCAAATCTTTGAAAAATTTGATTTTCTCATGAATGCAAAGGCTAGCACGAATTTGGTATGAATCATGGGCTTTCTTGGACTTCAAGGAAGATATAAATCCATTCCTTTTGAAAAATACTTAATTTATATATTATATAATTTATTTTTGAATTAAATGTTATAAAATTCAAATATAAATCATAAAATAGAAAATTATCATGGCCAAGCATTTATGGGTCAAAATCATGTCATGAACAAGTTTGGACCAAGATTTTAGGCCCATTTGGAAAATTTTGCATTTTGACTAAATGTCCTTTTGTGCAATCATTCAAAATCGCCCAACTTCTGAATAGTTTATCTTGCTCAATTTTCCACATTTTGAGTGTTCTTGGACTTTTGGAAAGCTCTAAGAGTCCTCTAACCAGCCTTTTGGTCTCATCTCAATTGGAGTTTCCATGCTCAATATATCTTCAAAACAAAAGTTGACTTTTGTTGACTTTGAAAATGACTCTGAATGTTTTGAGCTATACCTCTCAAATGAAGCATTTTTGGACATTCTTGTGAGACATGAAGTTGTAGAGAATTGAATTTCCTTCAAAACAAGAGGTGGTGGAAAAATTTTGAGAAAGTATGAGAGTTATGATCAACCAAAGTTCATTGACTTTTCACCTAGAAACCCTAATTTAGAAAGTTTGACTTTGAGCAAATCTTGAGTTTCCTTGATGAATCATGATCAACCCTTGATCAAATGATGAATGTAACTTCAAAATGAGGATGTTGACCAAAAATTATGAAGTTTGACTGTATGTTGACCACAGTTGACTTTTTGTCCGATATAACCGATTTTCAAACCATCCGAGCAATTGTCCGAGGAAACTTGACTTGTGAGGCTTGAAACTTGATATGGAGAATCTTGAAACATATGAGGAGGCATGAAGACCATTGAGATGTTGGAAGTCCATCTTGACCTGAGGGATACCAAACCCTAGTTTGGGTTGATTGTCGAGAGAGTTTGTCTGATCAACTCTCGAGGAATTGAGTGGCAAATTTTGGGGTATGACACTACTGGATACCCTTTTTGCCCAAGCCTCCTTTTCGTGTTTTCGATTTGCCGGGTGTACATCTTTTGTATATATCCTTAACTTTTGCCCAAACCTTTTGGTTCATCAGATGCCTTATTTTTGCCTAGGTCACCGACCTAGCGGGTCTATTTCATGCGTAGTATTTTTGACTATGTCTCGCTCATGTGGTGTGGAAGTCTTCACCATCCATGGTGCTAAGTATCGTAGCTCCACCGAAAATACTGTTTGACTACAAATGGTCCCTCATAGGTGGGAGTCCATTTGCCCTCGATCACTTGTGGAAGAATGATGCGCTGACTACTAGATCATCGACTTGTAGACTCGTGCTTGACCTTCTTGTTAAATGCTCGATCATCTGCTTCGATAACTGCCCATGGCATGGATGCGAAGTCGCTTCTCATCAATCAAGTTAATCCGGGTCAAGGCGTAGTCTAGACCCAATCGCCTTCGCCTAACTCGCCTCCCGGAGGATTCTCGTTGAGGGTATCCGAACCTCGATGGGTAAGACGGCCCATACTGCATATAAGAGAGAAGGGGTTCCCTCGTTGATGTTCGCTATCAGAAAAGGATAACCATGAAGAGCAAATGGTAACATCTCATGCCAATCTTTGTAAGTCACCGCCATCTTCAGATAATCTTCTTAATGTTCTTGTTGGCGCTTCCATCGCGCCATTCATCTTAGGCCGATAAGGAGAAGAGTTGTGATGTTTCATCTTGAATCAAGCAGTTCGGTGATCATCTTATTGTTGAGATTGGAACCATATCCGTGATAATCCTTCTGTGAGTGCCATACCGATGATAAGATTATGTTTGATGAATCGAGCCACAACATTCTTGGTAATGATGCATACGAGGTCGCTTCTACCCACTTGGTAAAGTAATCGATTGCCACAAGTATGAAACGATGTCCGCGGAAGTCAGGCGGATTTCTTCGATCATGTCAATGCCCCACATTGCAAAAGGCCAAGGAGAAGTTAAAACGCCTGAGGTACCGAGGTACGGTACTTTATCGGCATATATCCGCATTTGTGACAAGATCGAAAGTAATAGCGACAATCGCTTCCATGGTGGACCAATAGTAACTGCTCTCAAAATATTTTTAGCCATGGTATGTCCACCGTAATGGTACCAAACGCACTTCGTAACTCTTCCATGATACGATTGTTTTCGCCTACGCAATGGAGTAAGCACAAGTCGTGGTTGCGCTTGTATAAGATGTCGCTGTGGAAGAATTTGAAGCGAATCTTCTCATGAACTTCTTATCATTGATGATGCCCGCTGGATATTCCCGAGTCTCAAGATACCCTTCACGCCATAGTACCAAGGTTTCTCTTCGTTCAAGCTCATAACAATACGTCTGTTCGAACTTCTCAATGATGAAATGGGGAGCCTTGTCCCATCTAACCTTGAACATAGACGACATAGTAGCCAATGCGTCTGCGAACGATTCTCTTCTCGTGGAATATGATCAAAAGTAATCTCTTCAAGTAGGGATCAAACTCGTAACATGCTCGACACGGAAGATTCGGATGCTTCAGATCCCACTCGCCTTTATCCGATCGATCACTAAAGCCGAGTTCCATACACTTGTAAGAACTTGATTCTAAGTCAATAGCAGCTTTAAGACCCATGATGCACGCTTCAGACCGCCATGTTGTTAGTGCAATCGAAACATAATCCGCGGTGAAAGGAGTATGTCCGCTGTGGAGATGTAATGATGGCGCCAATTCCATTGCCAAGTGAGTTTGAGGCTCCATCAAAGACCATGGTCCATCGATCCTTGTTCAGTGTCCTTCGTCCGTCCTCGGTTCTTCACAATCAGAATTAGTAAAACGTCTTTCGAAATTGAATCGCATAGACCGATAGTCATCTACGGCTTGATGAGCCAAATGATCGGCTACTACACTTCCTTTGATCGCTCGAGAAGTGTACTGATGTCGATTCGGTCAAGATCATTTGCCATCTTGCTATTCTTCCGAAAGAGTGGTTTCTCAAATATGTATTTTATCGGATCCATCTTGAAATCAACAAGGTAGTGTGAGTCAACATATATCGCCTTAGTCGCGAGCAGCCCAAGCCAAAGTTGCAAGTTTTTCAAGTCGTTAGTATCTTGTTTCACATGTAAACTTTTTCCTAAGTAGTATATTGCATGCTCTTTTCGACTGCACTCGCCATGTTGCCCCAACACACACCCTCATTGAGTTCTCTAGCAATCGCAAGTACATGATGAGAGGTCTTCCTTCGGGCGTGCATCGGATAGGAGGATTCTCAAGGTACTCCTTGATTTTGTCGAAGCGATCCGGCAATCGCTGCTCCATTCTACCACTTGATCTTTCTTAAGTAACTTGAAGATTGGCTCACAAGTAGCAGCTAGATGCAATGAATCGACAATGTAGTTTAATCGCCCAAGAAACCCTCGCCTTCCTTCTCGTGCGGGAGTCGGCATCTCTTGAATAGCTTTAACTTTGGATCAACTTCAATACCTTTTCCACTAACCACAAACCCTAAGAGTTTTCCGATCCGACCCAAAGGTGCACTTGTTAGATTGAGTCTCAACTGACTTCTTCAACCTGTCAAATAGTTTCTGCAAATGATCAAGATGTTCTTCTTCAGCGTGATCGAGCTATCATGTCGTCGACGTAGACCTCTATCTCGTGATGAATCATGTCATGAAACAATGTCACCATAGCACGATAAGTGGCGCTCGTTTCAAATCGAACGGCATAACCTTGTAATGTAGTGCCCCAATCGTAACGAAGTAGTCTTCCATGTCTTCGTGGAGCCATTTTGATCTCGATTGTAATCGAGAAACCATCCATAAAGGAGAAAACCTTATGCTGAGCAGTGTTGTCAACCAAAACATCAATATGAGGAAGTGGGAAATCATCTTTCGGACTTGCTTTGTTCAGATCTCTGTAATCCACACACATTCGTACTTTACCATCCTTCTTGGGCAGTGCACCACATTAGCAACCCACGTGGATAAGAAGTAACACCTAAGAAACCTCGCATTGAACTGCTTCATAACTTCGCTTTGATTTTCTCTCGACATCTCGTGACGCATGCATTTAACTTCTCATCCGAGAAAACCTTCTTTGTTGGCAATCGTGCACTACAATATCAATGTCCAACCTCGGCATGTCTTCGTATGACCAAGCAAAACCTCATGTAGTCTCGTAGCATCCGAACCAACCTTTCTTTAACATCGCTCAAGACCGCTCCTATCTTGATCTCTTTTTCTGCCTTCATCACCCAAATTCACAACCTCAACTTGCTCTTCGTGGTGGTCAGATAACTCGCTTTTCTTGTCAGAGGGCCCCGACAAGTTCTCCGGCACTTCACAATCTTCCTCACTTCGCCTTCGGCTTGGTAGATCGGATTATCAAGTCATATTTAGCAATAGCATAGTGTTATTAACTAGATTCGAGTGATTCGCAGTATCACGTGTGTGTAAGAAACACATAGCTTTTGAAGGGGTGATAAAGTAAAAGAAAGAAAACAAACAATTGAATGCAAAAGTCCAACGATTTATTGAATGAAAATACGCAAACGATGATAATAACCCTCAACGAGCCATGATGCCCGGCAAGGCACTAGGCTTTCAAAGTTTATTGTTCAAAACATAAAGAAATACGAAAAGCAAGACAAAACAAGAGCAATTACTCCCGACTAAAGGAGATTGGTATGACGCCTTCGCCTTCCAATTGCCGAGCCCATGATCCGAGTGGGAAGATCCACTTGCCGATGTCAAGTCGTTGTCGCCGCCTTCTATAGCATGGATTCCACTGCTAATGCGGAAAGGAAGTTGGCCGCACGTCACGGTATCATCTTCGACTTTGATGGTGAAGCCTAAACCAGCCTTGTCAAATTTGAAAGGAAGATCGTAGAGCCCCCAAATAGTACTACCTTCTTCAACAAAGCAGCTGAGCATCTTTCAATGAGGCCATCCTAGGTGGAACTTGTGCAACTTCAGAGGACAGAGAGTCACTGTGCATGACTGGGATTGTTTCAAAAGCTTGACAGGAGTCTCAAAGAATTCACCTTCCATCTCAAGGTATCGGAATGATCAGATGACCGACCATATACTCTTCTTCACCACATCGTGAACAACCTTCCCTTTACCGGTACTTCAAGGTAGAAGTACACCGCCCCATGTATCCAAGGGCCCAAGTAGGTAAGAGTAAGTTGGACGGATGTCCATGACAAAGAAAATAGAGTCAAAAGTCCGGGAGCCGACTTGACAGCAGTAATGAGTCTCCAAGCACCGTCGCTTAGAACCATCAAAGCTCTCACAATTATATCACCGGTCTCAACCAACCCTTCGATATCAAGTCGATCAAAAGAAGTCTTCGGAAGGATATTCGAGGAGAACCGTATCCACTAAAACATGAGACAATGTAGTGCCTTGCATTCAACAGATGTGCAAGGCTTTGTTGTGTTTCTTTCCCAGAGTCAAATCAAGATCGAGAAGCCTAGGCCGTTGTTGGCAGCCAGTGCTAGCAATACAAACTTCAAATTGGTCACAGTGTCTTGCATGAGCATTCTTCTAAACTTCACCAAGGCGTTAGTATGAGCCTCGAGCACAAGAGCAGAGCAAGCATGGAGATCTTGGACGGAGTCTGTTCTAACTGCTCTACAACATTGTAGTCACTTCTTGATGATCTTCAACTTCCTCCATTTCTTGTTTGAGGTGTCTTCAAGAACTTCCTTTGGTACTTCCGATCGAGCAGACGAGTCACCGGTTCTTTCCTCTAGCTTGGGGAATGGATTTAGAATGGAATGCGAGCTGGAGTCGAGTGTCTTTTGGAGGAGAGATATCCGAGAGAATACTCTTCCTGTTCGGTCACCTTACTAGATTCTGTGATATTGTCGATGTCCGAATGGTAGCTTCAATGTAAGATCTTCAATGGTCGAGGGTCTTGCTTGACACCATGATAGTAAACGCCGATCCATAATCCCAAGGAATAGCTTTGTTAGAGGAATATGGAACCTGGTCTTGGAGAAGTGATGATGAGAGGCCACTCTAGGCACAAAATCAACAGAGGAAATTTATAGTGTTAACATCAGATAGTCTGGGAAATCGTCACCCCATCCGTTGCTTTAACATCTTCAATAGGAATTTTGTAGTCTCGTGAACAAAGTACTTCACCATGTAATCATTTTCCACTTGGCTGCCCTAAGGTATCCCACATGTATGGTACGCTTCATTCGCATTGTCAATCTTCAACTTAGACATTTCTTCACACTCGCACAGTGTGGTTTCGTAAATATTATCTCACGGTTATCCATCATGCATCGAACACGCCTTCTCAACCAAGCACAACCATCAAAGCGGATGGGCACCAATGACAATTGGCATCCTCGGTTGACACCGGCAGAAATTCTTCTTAATACTCGAGGAATGGTCAAGTCATCTATGTTGAAAACATAAGTATCATCGCCAACAACATTGGAACTCTTGTCATGGTTAGGCATAGGTGCGTTGATCACATCTGAGTCTCAACAGAGAGGTCAAACTCAATCTGCTTAGCTTCAATCATATCTTGAATCTTGTTCTTCGTGAGCCCAACAATCATCGCTACTATGTCCGTGGCTATTGGAATGGTAAGCACACTTAGCATTAGGATTGTATCTCGAGAGGAAGTGTTGATGTTTTGAGGAGGATCCTCAGGTGATCACCGCTTTCAACATGTGTTTCAAGGCTTACAATGGCATGTTGATCTTCAGAACTGCCTCGGGCGCTGCTCGCACGCGTTGTCTCACGAGGTTGTGATGTAGGATTGAGATCACAACCGCCCCTACGCATTGAGCGCCGGTCTTGGCTCGGCTTTTCTCGACCATACACAAGATTAGTTCTTTCTTACCACCAAAAGATCTCTCTCAAAGATTTGAAGATGACTCTACATGAATCATTCCACTTGATACCAGCCTTCAATGCGTCGTCATAATATCGCTCGTGAATCCGATCAAGAGTTTCCATCGATGATTGAAGAATGGGCCCGTTGTTCCCATGAACATATCAACCAACTCCCTATTGGACAAGGGTGGTGAACTCACTCGCTAGATCTCCATTTCTAAGCATACTCCTTGAACTTCTCATCACGACCCATAGACATGCTTTGTAGTTGCATACGAGCGGTGTCAATTCAAGATTGTACTATATTGTAGAAAGCATCCGCCAAATCACCCAAGTACGGACATACCATTCTCTAGTCGATAATACCACTCCAATTGAGTTCTGACAAACTCTCTTGAAAATAATGCATCCACAACTTTCTCGTCATCGTGGGGATTGATCTTCCGACATAGGACTTCAAATGCAGCTTAGGGCAAGACATGCCGTCATACTTAGAAAAGTTGGAACTTTGAACTTGGGAGGAATCACAACACTGTGGACAAGACTGTGTCATCAAAATTCAGCCCGACATCTTCAGTTTTCCACAAAGATTCGACGATCTTCAAGTTGCTTGTACTTGTCATCCTCACGTAGTATTGGCCATCATCATCTTTCTCAAGTTCAGCTGCCTTCACCATTACCCTTGTTACTTTGTTCCGCCTTGACACTTCCTTCCGAGAGCTCTATCCGATCAACCTCTTAGGACCACCTTTGTAGGCCCTCCATGTTGAGGAGACCAACAACCTTCTTCTTTCCGTTGATGAGCTTCTTCAGATCTTCTTGGCCTTGACCAAGCTTAAACATCAATAAATCGAGCATTCGAGCTTGAAGATCTTTGATAGACTGTTCAAGAGCCATTTTCTGAGCAAATGAGAAAACCAATCTTCAATGTACCTGTGATGCAATGTTATGCTATGCTATGCGATGTTTATGCGAATGCAATGCAATGTTTTCAAGGACCTTAGAGATTTAAATTTGTTAAACAAGCAATGAACAAACATTTATTAGTACTCTTTTTATTATTCTTTTTTTTTCTTTTTAAGTACAAAGGATAGTTCAAAACAATAAAAGAAAACATAAACATCCTAAAGCTCTAAGTCTCCCATGGGCGCTCTTGGTGCCGATGTTGGCGTTGATGTTTCGCCTCGTGAAGTAGCTTGGTCAACTCTAACACTTTCTTCTCGCTGCATAACATCGAGCTTCAAAGGTATCCTCTTCTTTAAGTGAATCCGTGATCTCTTCAAGTCTTCAAAATCGTGAGGCATGTCGGATGGAGAACGTATAGGGTACGCCACCTATAGCAACAGTTCCATAATTATCGGTAAAACAAAGTGAATGGCATCATGAGGTTTTGAGCTCGAGCTCGCACCCATTTGAGGTAAGGTTCCCAAGGAATGGAGTTTGGTGCCCCAAGGTCTTGGTATCACCTTTACCATGCCCCAAGCGTATGAACCTTCGCGGTAATCTCGAGATCGTGGTTGTAGTCGAACACAATATCTAGGAGAAGCATATCATGGGCCATCTCTTCGAGCAAAACCAAACCGACGTAGAGCTAGAGAAGGGTGTAAGTAATACCCCTTATACCAAGTAGTGGTACATTAGGGAATTCTCCACAACGCCGATGAAGGTGAAATCCTTGAGAGAAAAGACTCCAACGGATATCCGAATGAGAGAGTGACATTAACCTTTGAGACCATCTCAACCTTTGTTTATTCTTCAAAACTCGATGGAGGAAGGTGCGAAATAAACCACCGAAAGTAACCGTATACAACACATGAGAGTTCCTTGTCTCTTAGTAGTACGAGTGTGGAGAGAATGTAGGATGTCTCCAAGTAGAGTAGGCACAGGATTGAGGGTAAGAAACAACTTAATGGCGTTGACATCTATGAATTGATCCAAGTTAGGGAATAGAACCAAACCATAGATTAACAAGGCCACAATGTCTTCGAATGCATGGAAACTCATAACCTTGAGGAATTCCTCGGCTTTCTAATTGAACTTGAAAGTAAACCCTTAACTCCGCTTCTAGTTTCCCAATCGGCTTCAATGTCTGAGCACTTAAGGTGTAAGGCGGATGCGATGTCTTCGTACTTAGGAACCTTTTCCAAACCGGTGAATGGCATTTGGTCAAGAATAGGTACCCCAAGTAACTTAGAGAACTCTTCCAACGTAGGAACCAAATCGATAACTGGGAATGTAAAGCAATGGTGTTTTGATCAAAGAATCGAATAGGACATGCATCATATCTTCTTCAAAACCGAGATAACCAAATCAAGTAGATAACCATGTCTTTTGATGAACTCGAGCATGATCAGAATCTCCAAACCAATTTGAATGAGAAGGTATACCTATGAAGTTGATACGGATAGTCTTTCTAGAAGCCATAGTCCCTAAAAAACAGAGCAAAGATAAATCCCTAGGTCCTTGAAATAGTTAGAAATGATATGCAATGCAATGATGTCATGATGTCATGTTTGGCACACACAAACAATTCACACAATGAGCCTAGGTTTAAGGCTTGCAAAAGGTATAGGTGATTACCCCACCAAAAGTTTGAGTTGGTTCATCCTGTCCTATAATAGTAACCGGGTTCTAGGAATCTCATATCATTGATCTTTCTCGTAGGCGTTTATTTCAATACGACTGCCAAGTGGTCGACCGAAAATATCCCAAAAGTCTGATCTTAATGAGCGTAGCATCGAGTATCAGCCAACCTTAGTCTACACCAAAGCCGGCCACCTCACTACCTTCTAATGGCCAAGATGGGTCAATTACGGTTCTAAAAGTTTAGTTAGTGCTTGATGACACCACGCAGAAGCCAAATACTATCCTCAACTTGGAAATGAAGAGTATCGGGGACATCCAAAGTGTCACACTAACGTAGCCATCATGTTGACCGTTTCGATATACGTCTAAGGGTCCCGATGATCTAATGCTACTTACCTAAAAGGAAACTCGGATCCGGGTGTAGGATCCCCCAACAATATAATACCCAAGCAACCCTTAAAAAGTAAAGCATAAATCAAACAAAAGCGTGTAAAGGTGATCTAAAAATCCCTAAGGCATTCTCTTTTAGGGTTTCAAGAGTCGCTAGCCTCGTGATACGTGAACTCGACTTTTTAGTGTTTTTGTATCGCAAATGTGCGGATAGCAAGAGTCGCCACCGACTTTTATTTTTATCCAATTAAGGGAAGGTAAAAGTACGTAAAAGACCTTCGCTTAGATTCGAGTAAGGGAGAAGGTTATGAAAAGGGAAGGTATTAGCACCCCTTTCCATCCGCAGCTTATTCTACTGCTCTTAGTTGCTCTAGATCACTTTTTAAAATTTCTTCTCGTGTGTTTGACAAAAATGTTTTGAAAAGGCATTTCGCTTTGACTTTGTAATGACTCATGTAGGAGTGTATACAAAGTGTTCGGAAATGTTTCGCTTTTGAAAAGAGTTTGAACTTTGAAAAGAGTGTGTGGTGTGAAAAGCATTTGGTAGAGCAAGCAACTAAAAGTCTTATCACCTACCGAATTGGTCGCTTTTTGTTATTCCTTTAGAATAGCGCTAGCCATACCATTAGTTAGTAGGTAGCTCCATTCGTTGGATGTAAGCGGACATCTGGGGACATCCGATGGTCATTGAAGGCAACTTGTAGGAGTATCCTAGCACATTCGGGCGGACTATCATCATTTTCAGAGGCGACAATCGAAGGTCAAGATCATGTATTCGGAGGCGACATCGTGGGTCTTATGATCTTTGTATCGGGACTATGATGATTTGTTTGTAGGCAACGGTGCTAGGATACCTCTACGCTCGAGAGGACATGACCATTTTGAATTGTGCAACGAGAGAGAATTACCCTAAGGGTGCATGTGAAAGAAGTGTGTTGATTTCGTATATTTTATCTTGCGATTAGTGGGCTAAGTTCATTATTATCTTGCCATACACGCCTAGTTACTAGCAATTGATAGGTGCGGAAAGTAAAATGGAATGTAAAGATGAAAGGTAAATCCTACGCTATTACAAGGCTTTGGGGCATATACATAATTTAAAATGCGGAAAATAAAGACCTAAATTTAAACTATTACATCCCATGACAGTTACATTATTGAAAAAAATAAAATGATAAAGCAAGAATCATCCGAATCGGATCAACTCAGAAAAGAACGAGAAATCTGAAAATACGAGATGAATCGAATAAGAGAAAAATGTTAGAAAATGCAAATTTTTATATGAGAAAATTATTACATGCTGAAATAATATAAATATGCTAAAATAAATTTTTGGGATTTTGGATGCAATTTAATAATTAAAACTAATTAAAAGTAATTTAAATGCAAAATTATGAATAAAAATAAATATGCATGCAAAATTGTATTTTTAATTTATTAAATTAAATAAAGGTTTTCTGAAAATAAATGCAAAAGAAAATTAATTTTGATGATTTTTAATGCGTAAATAAAATTGTGAAATTAATTAAAATAATATGCAAATATTAAAATAAAAGAAAATATGAAAATAGTGCAAGTTTGAGAAAAAGGAAAAGAGATTGGTCTTGCCAGACTTGAACCTGAGACCTTTGAGAGAATCTCCATCATCCAACGCTTTAACACCGCGCCATGTTGCACTTGGTGTTTGGAAAACGGAATTAATTGAATTTGAGGTAAACGTGTCACCGATTATTTGAAAATCAAACACAACCAAGGTCCCAGCTGGATGGAGGGAACGAATCGAAGCTCGCTACGCCACGCATAAGTCAATCGAGTCAATCGTCCAAGCTGTCAACGACGCCGAGCCCTAGCTCCTATTGCCTTCTCCTACGACGTGATCTTCAAACGCGAAATACGAAAATTACAAGCAAAAGAAAGCCTAGTCCACCTATTTCGACCTTCCGATCCAATGGTGGTTTGCCATTGAATCGGCTTGTATAAGCCGGTTCAAGCTTCTTCCAAAACCCTAAGCATGGCATCTCATGTTTTGACGTTCAAACTCCATAGCGATTGCCCAGATCGGATCCTTGGCATCTCATAAGCACATTAGAAGCATTAAAATCAATTGAAACACACATATTAAAAATGCAAAATCAAGAAAGTTTTGAATATGTATGGATGGATATGCACGATTTAGCTTGCTTTGATCAATGATAAGAGTGTATACTTACTCAAACCTACCTCCCAAGAGAATGGAATGGTTTTTGATGGCTGAAACGGCTGAGTTTGAAATTCGATTTTCAAAGTTTCTTGAAAAAAATTTGACAAAATAAGGGTTTGGCTTGAGCTAGGGTTTCGTCCTCGTGGCTTGTGATCTTGCTGAGTATTTATAGAGAAAGTTTGGATGGCAAAAGGAGTGAAAAAAGATTGCTCCATCAATGTGCAAATATTTTCCATTAAAAATAAATCAAATCTTTGAAAAAATATGATTTTCTCATGAACGCAAAGGCTAGCACGAATTTGGTAATCATGGGCTTTCTTGGACTTCAAGGAAGATATAAATCCATTCCTTTTGAAAAAATACTTAATTTTCATATTTTATATAATTTATTTTTGAATTAAATGTTATAAAATTCAAATATAAATCATAAAATAGAAAATTATCATGGCCAAGCATTTATGGGTCAAAATCATGTCATGAACAAGTTTGGACCAAAAGATTTTAGGCCCATTTGGAAAATTTTGCATTTTGACCAAAATGTCCTTTGTGCAATTGTTCAAAATTGCCCAACTTCGAATAGTGTATCTTGCTCAATTTTCCACATTTTGAGTGTTCTTGGACTTTTGGAAATATCTAAGAGTCCTCTAACCAACCTTTTGGTCTCATCTCAATTGGAGTTTCCATGCTCAATATATCTTCAAAACAAAAGTTGACTTTTGTTGACTTTGAAAATGACTCGTAATGTTTTGAGCTATACCTCTCAAATGAAGCATTTTTGACATTCTTGTGAGACATGAAGTTGTAGAGAATTGAATTTCCTTCAAAACAAGAGGTGGTGGAAAAATTTCGAGAAAGTATGAAGAAGTTATGATCACCAAAGTTTGGTTGACTTTTCTCGAAACCCTAATTTAGAAAGTTTGACTTTGAGCAAATCTTGAGTTTTCTTGATGAATCATGATCAACCCTTGATCAAATGATGAATGTAACTTCAAAATGAGGATGTTGACAAAAATTATGAAGTTTGACCGTATGTTGACCACAATTGACTTTTGTCCGACATAACCGATTTTCAACCATCCGAGCAATTGTTCGAGGAAACTTGACTGTGAGGCTTGAAACTTGATATGGAGAATCTTTGAAACATATGAGGAGGCATGAAGACCATTGGAGATGTTGGAAGTCCATCTTGACTTAGGGATACCAAACCCTAGTTTGGGTTGATTGTCTAGAGAGAGTTTGTCCGATCAACTCTCGAGGAATCTTTTAGTATAAATGTATGAAATCTTTGAGTGGATGGAGGGCAAATTTGGGGTATGATACCTGCCCTGCTCAATCTTCTTGTACTAGAGGGTTATATTGACACGCTTTGTCTTCGTGACTGGAGGTGAAGATGATTGAACACTCGAGTACACCGAAAATTTGCACTTGCTGGTCGATGATGCGGAATGGCTTACAGATGCCATTTGGAGAAGTTGGATATCACTGGGGATGAGTCGACGCTAGACTCGAGAATGTCGATGGGAATTGATGGGGATGGGCTTAAGATGCCATCCGGAAAGATCGATGTTGGGAGTGAGTCGACGCTAGGCTCAGTAGTCGCTTCGAAGGAGCATGGAGACGGGCTTAAGATGCCATCCGAGGGAGTCGACGTTAGACTTCGGTCCATTTTATTGAATGAAGTTATTGGTTTGCATTGATTTTTAACCATATGCAACATTCGAAAGTGGAGAAACACCGATAAGTAATCGGAGATGGGCTTAAGATGCCATCCAGCAATCGAGTGCACGCTAGACTCAGTAGTCTGTTGATAATAAGGAATCGTAATAACTCTTCGTACGATTACTCGAGGGAAATAGTAATTGGCAAAATGTGGATAGCTTCTGTGCATCGGTGTTGATCCATTGCCCGTTATCGGAGGATAACCAGAGGCCTTTCTGATAGTTTTCCGCCGATTCGGGCTTAATCCCGGACTAGTCGTGAGGACAACCAAGGGCGGTCTTTCGATAGTTTTCCGGCCGACGAGGCTTAATCTCGACCACCGTCGGAGGACAACCAAGGGCGGTCTTTCGATAGTTTTCCGCCGATTCGGGCTTAACTCGACCTGCTTAGGCGTAGGATCATACTGCTTTGGAGAAAACAAGAGGAACTTTGATAGAATATTGGTTAGTTTTATGCAAAGTATGATGCATGATGTTGTATATGAACGATATATGCATGAATTATGACTTTATGAGTAATGTATGAATGATAGATGTTGTGGTATTTCAAAACATATCCATCTTGAAGAAGATGCGGATGTTCTGCTTGAGGATTTCTAACTCCCCTTGGGAATCGAGTAGGTGGAAGTCCCCGCTTGAAGGAGAAGAAAGATACCCGGATTCCTCCGATGCACTATCTCGACCAAGTCTTGGGCCTAGATATTGTTGAGGAAGGTAGATTGAGAGGCTCGTTGTTGGAGATCTCATATATGGACCCCGAGAGGAGAGTCCGGGAGGCGATCTGCTGGGGATTCTCATGTAGATCTCACCGAGAGCATTTGATAGTTGCCGAGACCGGCTGGAAGAGTCAGGAACCCGTTGTAATCTCAGTCGGGAATGAAGATGAGGTTCTCCGATGCACTATCTCGACCAAGTTTCGGTCCGATACCTGTTGGGGAGAAAGGGAAAAGATCGAGAGATATCCACTGGGATAAATACCTTGACTGGGGTGAGGTGTTACCGCTTGGAGACCGATGTAACTTTACTTAGTTGAGTGGAATTATGTCGTGGATTCCCTTTGCTCTGGGAAGTTGGTTGTGAGTGATATTTTGTAGGGATCATGCTCTACGGAATGTTTTTGGTGACTTTCGTCGTCATCCCATTTCGGAGTCCGTAGTAAGCACTTTGTATGTTCACTTTTCGTGATGTTTGCGATTAGATTTTTATTGTCAAATGCATATAATCATTCAAAGCAAACGTTAGACTTATTGCAAACGACAACAACAAGAATTGTAAAGAGAAAGAATTTATGCTTATTTGAAATGTATGCGATGGCCAAGTAGTTTGTACACAAGAAAGGTAAAAGCCATGGAAACAATCTCGTTAAGTTCCAACTATGCTAGTGCTCATATATTTCAACTATCTCATCTCCTTGCCGTCAGAGAAAGTGAGAGACGATCTTCGCCATTTGAATCTTGAATGTCGAGTACCGAAAGCAGTGTGATCCGAAGAGACATAGTTGTACGCTTAAATCCCTAACTTTTGCCTAGACCGCCTTTTGGTTTTCACCATCGATACTTTTTGCCCAAGCCGCCTTTTCGTGTTTTCGACTTGCCGTGTACATCTTTTGTATATATCCTTAACTTTTGCCCGAACCTTTTGGTTCGCCAGATGCCCTTATTTTTGCCTAGGTCACCGACCTAGCGGGTCTATTTCATGCGTAGTATTTTTGACTATGTCCGCGCTCAGGTGGTGTGGAAGTCTTCACCATCCATGGTGTTAAGTATCATAGTCTACCGAAAATACTGCCTTGACTACAAATTGTCCCTCATAGTGGAGTCCATTTTCCCCGATCACCTTGTGGAAGAATGATGCGCTTGACTACTAGATCACCGACTTGGTAGACTCGGTGCTTGACCTTCTTGTTAAATGCTCCGATCATTCGCTTCGATAAATCGTTCATGTAGATGGATGCGAGTCAAGCTCATCAATCAAGTTAATCCGGTCAAGGCGAGTCTGACCCAATCGCTCGCCTAACTCGCCTCCGAGGACTCGCTGAGGGTATCCGAACCTCGATGGGTAAGACGGCTTCCATACCGCATACACAAGAGAGAAGGGTTGCCTCTTGATGTTCATACAGAAGCGATAACCATGAAGAGCAAATGGTAACATCTCATGCCAATCTTTGTAAGTCACTATCATCTTTTGTATAATCTTCTTAATGTTCTTGTTGGCGGCTTCCACTGCGCCATTCATCTTAGGCCGATAAGGAGAAGAGTTGTGATGCTTGATCTTGAATCAAGGCAGTAGTTCTATGATCATCTTATTGTTGAGATTGGAACCGTTATCTGTGATAATCCTTTCAGGAGTGCCATATCGACAAATAAGATTATGTTTGATGAATCGAGCCACAACATTCTTGGTAACAGATGCATACGAGGCTGCTTCTACCCACTTGGTAAAGTAATCGATTGCCACAAGTATGAAACGATGTCCTGAAGTCGGGCTTGATTTCTCCGATCATGTCAATGCCCCACATTGCAAAAGGCCAAGGAGAAGTTAAAACGCTCGTAGGTACCGGAGGTACGGTACTTTATCGGCATATATCCGCATTTGTGACAAGATCGAGCGAACGGTGACAATCGCCATGGTGGACCAATAGTAACATGTTCTCAAAATCTTTTTAGCCATGGTATGTCCAACCGGAATGGGTACCAAACGCCGTCGTAACTCTTCCATGATACGCATTGCTATTTTCTCGTCTACACAATGGAGTAAGCACTAGTCGGTCGCGCTTGTATAAGATGCCGCTGTCGAGGAAGAATTTAAGAATCTTCTCATGAACTTCTTATCATTGATGTATGCCCCATGGATATTCCCGAGTCTCAAGATACCTCTTCACGCCATAGTACCAAGGTTTCTCTTCCGTGTCAAGCTCATAATAATACTGGTTCGCCGAACTCTCAATGATGATCCGGGGAGCCTCGTTGTCCCATCTAACGTTGAACATAGACGATATAGTAGCCAATGCGCCCCGCCAACCAATTTCTTCTCGTGGAATATGATCAAAAGTAATCTCTTCAAGTAGGGATCAAACTCGTAACATGCCTCGACACGGAATGAGATTCGGATGCTCGTATCCCACTCGCCTTTATCCGACCGATCACTAAAGCCGAGTCTCCATACACTTGTAAGAACTTGATTCTTAAGTCAATAGCACTTTAAGACTCATGATGCACGCTGACGGCCATGTTGTTAGTGCAACAAACATAATCTGCAAGTGAAAGGAGTATGTCCCACTGGGAGATGTAATGATGGCGCCAATGCCATTGCCAAGTGAGTTTGAGGCTCCATCAAAGACCATGGTCCATCGGGATCCTTGGTCGTCCTTCGTCTGGTCCGTTCTTCAACTGTAACAGTAACATCTTCATCTGGAATTAATCGCATAGATCGATAGTCATCTACGGCTTGATGAGCCAAATGATCGGCTACTACACTTCCTTTGATCGCTTTCGAGAAGTGTACCGGATGTCGATTCGGTCAAGATCATTTGCCATCTTGCTATTCTTCCCGAAAGAGCTGGTTTCAAATATGTATTTTATCGGATCCATCTTGAAATCAACAAAGTAGTGTGAGTCAACATATACCGCCTTAGTCAAGAGCAGCCAAAGCGCTGAAGTTTTCTGCAGGAGTATCTTGTTTCACAACCGTAAACTTTTGCTAAGGTAGTATATTGCATGCTCTTTTCGACTGCACTCGCCATGTTGCCCCAACACACACCCCATCGAGTTCTCTAGCAATCGCCAAGTACGATGAGAGGTCTTCCTTCTACGGCGGCATCGTGATGAGGATTCTCAAGGTACCCTTGATTTTGTCAAAGCGATCCGCAATCATCGCTCCATTCTACCACTTGATCTTTCTTAAGTAACTTGAAGATTGGCTCAAAGTAGCGCGCAGATGCAATGAACCGCAATGTAGTTTAATCGCCCAAGAAACCTCGCCTTTGAAGATGCTCAACAACCAGATTAACACAAGAGGCCATGGCTCCGGTTGATGGGAATGAGTGACTCGCAGATGATCATGTCATGAAACAATGTCACCATAGCGCCGATATGGCGCGTCATGCTTCATCCGAATCTAAGAGGTCCTTTGTAACAGAAAAGTGCCCCACCGTAACGAAGTAGTCTTTCCATGTCTTCAGAGCCATTTTGATCTCGATTGTAACCGGAGAAACCATCCATAAAGGAGAAAACCTTATGCCGAGCAAAGGTTGTCAACCAAAACATCAATATGAGGAAGGGAAATCATCTTTCTGGACTTGCTTTGTTCAGATCTCTCTCAGAATCCACACATTCGCACTTTACCATCCTTCGCACAGCACCACATTAGCAACCCATCGGATAAGAAGTAACACCTAAGAAACCTGCATTGAACCGCTTCATAACTTCGGCTTTGATTTTCTCTCGACATCTCGGACGCGATGCTAACTTTCTGTTTCAACCGAGAAAACCTTCTTTGTTGGCAATCGGTACCACAATATCAATGTCCAACTCGCATGTCTTCGTATGACCAAGAAAAACCTCAATGTAGTCTCGTAGCATCCGAACCAACCTTTCTTAATCGCTCTCAAGACCCGCCCTATCTTGATCTCTTTTCTCGCTTTTGTCAAGACTCCAAATTCACAACCTCAACTTGCTCTTCATGTGGTCAGATAACTTGCTCTTCTTGTCATAGCCCGACAAGTTCTCCGGCACTTCACAATCTTCCTCACTTTCATCTTCGGCTTGGTAGATCGGATTATCGAAGTCATATTTAGCAATAGCATAGTCATATTAACGAGATTCGAGTGATTCTCGCAGGTATCACGTGGTGTGTAAGAAACACATAGCTTTTGAAGGGGTGATAAAGTAAAAGAAAGAAACAAACAATTGAATGCAAAGTCCAACGATTTATTGAATGAAAATACGCAAACGATGTGAATAACCTCACAACGAGCCATGATGCCCGGCAACTAGGCTTTCAAAAGTTTATTGTTCAAAACATAAAGAAATACGAAAAGCAAAACAAAACAAGAGTACTCTCTGACTAAAGGAGATTGGTATGACGCCTTCGCCTTCCAATTGCCGAGCCCATGATCCGAGTGGAAGATCCACTTGTCGATGTCAAGTCGTTGTCGCTGCCTTTCTATAGCATGGATTCCACTGCACGCGGAAAGGAAGTTGGTCAAGACGCTCAGGCGTATCATCTTCCTCGACTTGATGGTGAAGCTTAAACCACTCTTGTCAACTTTGAAAGGAAGATCGTGGAGTCGTCCCCAAATGGTACTAGCTCTTCAACAAGCAATGAGCATCTTTCAATGAGGCCATCCTAGGTGGAACTTGTGCAACTTCAGAGTGACAGGAGAGTCACAGTGCATGACTGGGATTGTTTCAAAAGCTTGACAGGAGTCTCAAAGAATTCACCTCCATCTCAAGGTATCGGAATGACCGTAGATGACCGACCATATACTCTTCTTCACCATAATCGTGAACAACCTTCCTTTACCGGCATTTCGCTCGATGTAAGGTGAAGTAATAAATGCTTTATGTATCCAAGTAGGCCCAAGAATAAGTCGGACGGATGTCCATGACAAAGAAAGTGGGTCAAAACTGGAACCGACTTTAACAGCAGAGTGAGCTCTCCAAGCATCGCTCGCTTAGAACCGCAAAAGCTCTCACAATAATGTCACCGGCTTCGTGAACCAACCTTCAACATCGAGTCGATCAAAAGAACTCTTCGTAGGATATTCAGCGTAACCGTATCCACCAAAACATGAGATGTGTAATGCCCTTGCATTCAATGTAGATGCAAGGCTTTGTTGTGTTTCTTTCGCAGAGTCAAATCAAGATCGAGAAGCCTAGGCCGTTGTTGGCGCCAGCTAGCAATACAAACTTCAAATGGTCGGTGGTAGTGTTCATGCACGAGCATTCTTCGTAAACTTCACCACAGGCTAGCATGAGCCTCGAGCACAAGAGCAGAGCAAGTATGGAGATCTTGGACGGAGTCTCATTCCTAACTGTTTCACAACATTGTAGTCACTCTTCTTGATGATCTTCTGCACTTCCTCCATTTCTTGTTTGAGGTGTCTCAAGAACTTCCTTTGGTACTTCCGACCGAAAGGTGACGAGTCAACGGTTCTTTCCTCTAGCTGGGGAATGGATTGATAGCCGAATGCGAGCCGGAGTCGCAGTTGTCTTTTGGAAGAGAGATATCTCGAGAGAATACTTTCCTGTTCGGGTCACCTTACTAGATCCGTGATGTTGTCGATGTCCGGAATGGTAGCATCAATGTAAGATCTTCAATGGTCGAGGTCTTGCTGACACCATGATAGTAAACGCGATCCATAATCCCAAGGAATAGCTTTGTCGAGGAATATGGAACTGGTCTTGGAGAAGTGATGATGAGAGGTGCCACTCTAGGCACGTAATCAACAGAGGAAACCTTATGGTGTTAACATCAAGATAATCTTCGAAATCACCACCCCATCCCATTTTAACATCTTCAATAGGAATCTTGTAGCTTTTAGGAACAAAGGTACTTCACCATGTAATCATACTTTCCACTTGTCTGCCCCAAGGTATCCCACACGATGGTGTGCTTCATTCACCTCCTCGATCTTCAACTTAGACATATCTTCACACGCTTTTGCACAGTGGTTTTAGAAATAGTATCTCACGGTTATCCATCATGCACCGAACACGCCTTCTCAACCAAGCACAACCATCAAAAGACGGGCACCAACGACAATTCTCCGGGCATCCTGGTTGACACCCCTGCAGCAAATTCTTCTTGTCAAATCATGAGGAATGGTCAAGTCATCTATGTTGAAAACATAGTATCATCGCCAACAAAGATTGGAACTCTTGTCATGGTTAGCATAGGTGCTGATCACATCTCGAGTCTCGACAGAGGATCGAACTCAATCGCTTAGCTTCAATCATATCTTGAATCTTGTTCTTCGTGAGCCCAACAATCATGTCTATGTCCGTGGTATTGAATGGTAAGCACTTAGCATTAGGATTGTACTAGAGAGGAGGTTGATGTTTTGAGGAGGATTCCTCAAGGTGATCGCCCGCTTTCAACATGTTGCAAGGCTTACATAATGGCATGTTGATCGTAAACCGCGCTTCGTGGCGCTGCTCGCCACGCTGCGTTGTCTCGCTGAGGTTGCCGATGTAGGATGGAGATCACAACTTTCCTACGTATTGAGCGGTCGGTCTTCTCGGCTTTTCCGACCATACACAAGATTAGCTTTTCTTAGCACCAAAAGATCTCTTCGTAGCATTTAAGATGTTCCTCGAATCTTTCCACTTTGATACCAATTTCAATACGCCGCTTGTCGTAATCACGGTGAATCCGGGTGAAGAATTTCCAATCGATGATTGAAGAATGGGCCTTAGTGTCCCCATGAACATATCAACCAACCCTATGGATAAGGGTGGTCGAACTCTCGCTCGCTAGATCTCTCCATTTCGAGCATACCCTTGAACTTCTCATCACGACCCATAGACATGCTTTCAGAATTGATGCGAGTGGGTGTCAATTCAAGATTGTACCATATTGTTCAGAGAAAGCATCGCCTAAGTCACCCAAGTACGGATACGGGCTATTCTCTAGTCGATAACACCATTCCAATGGTTCCACAAACCTCTTGAAAATAGTGCATCCATAACTTTCTCACATCGGGCTGATTGATCTTAACATAGGACTTCAAATGCGCTTAGGGCAAGACATGCCATCATACTTAGCAATAGTGGAACTTTGAACTTGGGAGGAATCACAACACTGTGGACAAGACTCGAGTCATCAAAAAATTCGACATCTTCTTGTGTTTTCCACAACATCTGCACGATCTTCGTTGCTTGTACTTGTCATCCTCATCGTAGTATGGCCATCATCATAGTTCTTCTCAAGTTCAGCCGACTCCTTCACCATTACCCCTTGTTACTTTGTTCGGCCTTGACACTTCCTTCTCGAGAGCTCTATCCGATCGACCCTCTTAGGACCACCTTGTAGCGCCCCTACCATGTCGAGGAGACCAACAACCTCTTCTTCTGCTGATGAGCTTCTTCGTGATCTTTGGCCTTGACCAAGCCGGTAAACATCTCATTAAACCGAGCATTCTCGAGTCAAGATCTTTGACGACTGCTCAAGAGCCATTTCGCTAAAATAAATAGCGAGCAAATGAGAAACCAATCTTCAATGTACCTGTGATGCAATGTTATGCTATGCTATGTATATTATGCTGAATGCAATGCAATGTTTTCAAGGACCTTAGAGATTTAAATTTGTTAAACAAGCAATGAACAAACATTTATTAGTACTCTTTTATTATTCTTTTTTTTCTTTTAAGTACAAAGGATAGTTCAAACAATAAAAGAAAACATAAACATCCTAAAGCTCTAAGTCTCCATGGCGCTCTCTGGTGCCGATGTAAAGTGATGTTTCGCCTCGTGAAGTAGTCAATAACTCTAACACTTTCTTCTCGCCACACATCGAGCTTCAAAGGTATCCCTCTTCTTTAGTTGAATCCAGGATCTCTTCAAGTCTTCAAAATCAATAGGTATGTTGGGATAGAGAACGTATAGGGTACGCCACCCATAAAGCAACAGTTCCATAATTACCGGTAAAAGTGAATGGCATCATGAGGTTTTGAGCTCGAGCTCGCACCCATTTGAGGTAAGGTTCCCAAGGAATGGAGTTCTAGTGCCCCAAAGTCTTGGTATCGCCTTCTTACCGCCCCAAGCGTGTATGAACCTTCGCTTTGCATTTCGAGATCGTGGACCTAGTCGAACACAATATTCGAGAAGCATCATGCGGACCATCTTTCAGCAAAACCAACTCCGAGAGCTAAAGAAGGTTGAAGTAATACCTCCCCTTATACCGGTAGTCGACATTAGTGAATTCTCCACAACGCCATGAATGTGAAATCCTTTTGAGAGAAAAGACTCCAAATCTGATATCTCGAATGGAGAGTGACATTAATCTTTGAGACCACTTCATCCTTTGTTCGCTCTTCAAATCGACTGAGGAAGGTGCTAAATAAACCACCTAGAAAGTAACGGTATGCAACATACGAGAGTTCCTTGTCTCTTAGTAGTACGAGTGTGGAGAGAATGTAGAATATCTCCAAGTAAAGTAGGCATGCGGGATCATGGTAAGGAACAACTTGATGGCATTGATATCTATGAATTGATCCGAGTTAGAAATAGAACCAAACCATAAATTAATAAGGCCACAATGTTTTCAAATGCATGGAAACTCATAACTTTGAGGAATTCTCGGCTTTCTTTGATTAAGAACTGGAAAGTAAACCCAACTCCACTTCTAGTTTCCCAATCGCTTCAATGTCCTGAGCGCTTAAGATGTAAGCATGATGTAATGTTCGCACTTTAGGACCTTCTAGACCGTGAATGGCATTTGGTCAAGAATAGGTATCCAAGTAGCTTAGAGAACTCTTCCAAGGTAGGAACCAACTGATAACTGGGAATGTAAAGCAATGGTGTTTCGGATCAAGAACCGGAATAGACATGCATCATATATTCTTCAAAACCGAGATAACCAAGTCAAGTAGATAACCATGTCTTTGATGAACTGAGTATGGTCGGAATTTCAAAACCAATTTTTGAGCTGAGAAGGTATACCTAATAAGTTGATTCGGATAGTCTTCTAGAAGCCATAATCCCTACAAAAATGTAGCAAAGATAAATCCCTAGGTCCTCGAAATAGTTAGAAATGATATGCAATGCAATGATGTCATGATGTCATGTTTAGTACACAAACACCACACAATGAGCCTAGGGTTAAGGCTTGCATGAGGTATAGGTGATTACTGTCATACCCCAAAATTTGCCCTCCATCTTCTCAAGAGATTTCATACATCCAAACTCAAGGATTCCTCAAGAGTTGATCAGACAAACTCTCTCCTAGACAATCAACCCAAACTAGGGTTTGGTATCTCTCAAGTCAAGATGAGTTTCCAACATCTCCAATGACCTTCATGCCTCCTCATATGCTTCAAAGATTCTCCATGTCAATTTTCAAGCCTCACAAGTCAAGTTTCCTCGCATAATCGCCGATGGTCGAAATCGGTGTGTTGGACAAAAAGTCAACTGTGGTCAACATACAAATAAAACTTCTGATTTTGGTCAACATCCTCATTTTAGTTACATTCATCATTTGATCAAGGGTTGATCATGATTCATCAAGAAAACTCAAGATTTGCCCAAAAGTCAAACTTTCTAAATTAGGGTTTCTAGATGAAAAGTCAATCGAATTTGATCGGTCATAACTTTCTCATACTTTCTCGTAAATTTTCCACCACCTCTTGTTTTGAAGGAAATTCATTCTACAACTTCATGTCTCACAAGAATGTCCAAAAATGCTTCATTTGAGAGGTATAGCTCAAAACATTACGTGTCATTTTCAAAGTCAACAAAAGTCAACTTTTGTTTTGAAGATATTTTGAGCATGGTAACTCCAATTGAGATGAGACCAAAACATTGGTTAGAGGACTCTTAGAGCTTTCCAAAAGTCCAAGAACTCTCAAAATGTGGAAAATTGAGCAAGTTGCACCATTCACAAGTTGGGCAATTTTGAAAGAATGCAAAAGAGAGATACTTCAAAAATCAAATCTTTTGCAAATGGGCCTATTTTCTTCATCCTAACTTGTTTCTCAAGCAATTAGGAATATCCAAGCCCAATGCCACGAATTTTTGGTTTATTTTTCTATTTAATTTGGAATTTATTCATTTAAATACAAATTAAATTCAAAAATAAAGTATAAAATCAAAATTAATTGAAAGATTGATTTTATTCTTTCCTTGATGTCCAATTAACTCACAAATGCTGCCAAATCGAATTGAAGCAAAAAGGCAAGATTGGATTGAAATTGATCAATTTGAAAATTTGATTTTCATGAAAAATCAAATTTGATTATCATTGATTATTGATCAAATCTTTCCAAATTCAATCTCAAATCCTTCCAAGATATATACACAATGCATATCAATCAAAAGAGGACAAAGAATTGCTCCAACCCTAGTTTCAAACTCAAAAACTGTGCCTCTCAAGCAAAGTGTAGACCTAGTTCACCCACTTTCAATCGGATTTGAGGATTCCATTGCATTCTTTGTTGTTTCAAGGGCCTGACCTTATCATCCAAAGCATCAAGAAACACATAATCCGAATTTGGTTTGTTCATGTTTTTCTCAAAATCGATTTCGTTATTCATGCATTTTTAACATGATCTGTTGTTTTGTGATTAGAATGAAGGTTTCTCAAGGTGTTAATTGCATTTCCATGGCTTAGAACGAATCACCATAGTTAGGGTTTTCCCCGATTTAGGTTTCTATATAGGAAAATTGGACCACGAGACTATACCATTGAATTCGGGACAACATCTCGAATCGAACCATGGTTTCAAATATAATTTATATTATGTATTGCATTTTGTGTATTAGTTGTGACATAGCGTCGAACAAAACGACGCTGGATTTTCAAATATTCAAATCGGAGAAGACGATCTGGCGCGGAGACGAGGCAAGTGGAAAGTGACACTCGTATAACGCACTCACTCCCACTTCAAATGCTGATGTACACATGGCGTAGTGGTCGCGTGGTTGGACCTCATTGTTTCAAACATGTCCTCTCAGCTCGAGTCCTCAGACCATTTGTTTTTTTACACTTTTCCAAAACTCTATTTTCATATTTTTCTTTAATTTCTAATATTTTCATTATACTTTAATTCTTTTCATGATTTTTATTCTGCATTTAAAAATTACCAAAAAATATTTTCTTTTTACATTATTTTCATGAAAATTTTTATTTAATTTATAAAATTAAAAAATACCTTTTTGCATGCATATTTATTTTTATTTTGATTTTAGCATTTAAATCTCCATAAATTGGTTTTTAATTATTAAAATACATCTAAAAATTCCAAAAAAATTATTATAGCTTATTTATCTTATTTCCAGCATGCATAAATTTTCTCATATTAAAAATTGCATTTTTTCTAACATTTTCTCTTATTTCAATTTCATCATATTTCCCGATTTTCTTATTCTTTCACAGTGCTCCGATTCTGACATTTTTTTTTCTTTATCATTTTATTTTTCCAATAATGTAATTGCTCATGGGATGTAATAGTTTAATTTAGGACTTTTTTTCGCGACTCCTAATTATGTATCCGCTCTAAAGCCATGTAATAGCGAGGTTTATCTTTCCGCACTTTTACATTCCGTGATTTTACTTTCCGCACCCTTATCAATTCTAGTAATTAGGCGCATGGCAAGATAATAATTGGACATAGCTCACACTAATTTCAAGATAAAATATCCGAATTTGACACACTTCTTTCACACACACCCTTAGGTAATTCTCTATGCTTCGATCGACACAAATGGTCATGTCCTCGAACGTAGAGGTATTCTAGCACCGCTTCTTCCAAACAAATCATCATAGTCCCTTCGATACAAAGATCATAAGACCCACGATGTCGCCTCCGAATACATGATCTTGACCTCGATTGTCGCCACGAAAATGATGATAGTCCCTTCGAATGTGCTAGGATACTTCCTACAAGTTGCCTTCTATGACCATCCGATGTCCCTTCGAATGTCCCGCTTATCCAACGAATGGAGCTACCTACTAACTAATGGTATGGCTAGCGCTATTCTAAAGGAATGTAGTACAACAAAACGACCAATTCGAGGGTAAATAAGTCTTTAGTTGCTTGCTCATCAAATGCTTTTCACACTACACACCTTTTTCAAAGTTCAATTTTTCAAAACAAAACATTTCCTAACACTTTGTATACACCTACATGAGTCATTACAAAGTCAAAGCGAATGCCTTTTCAAAACATCTTTGTCAAACACACAAAGCAATTTTAAAAAGTTATCTAAGAGCAACTAAGAGCCCAGAATAAATCATGGATGGAAAGGGTGCTAATACCTTCCCTTTTCATAACCATTCTCCCGAACTCGTAATCTAACGGTCTTTTTCATTTTTACCTTCCTTAATTGGATAAAATAAAAGTCGGTGGCGACTTTTGCTATCCGCACATTTGACAATAAAACTACAAAGTCGGCTTCACCGATCACGTAATCGGCGACTCATTGGGAAAACACCCAAAAGAGAGAATTGCTTTAGGATTTCTAGATAACATTTATTGCTTTTTGTTTGACTTGTATGCTTTATCTTTAAGGGTTGCTTGGGTATTATATTGTTGGATCCTACACCGGATCCGGTTTCCTTTAGGTAAGTGGCATTAGATCATCGCGATCTAGACGATAACTACACGGTCAACATGATGGCTACGTTAGCGTGACACTTTGGTTGCCCCGATACTTCATTCCCAAGTTGAAGAAAGTATTTGGCTTCAAGGTGTCATCAAGCGCTAACTAAACTTTTAGAACCTTAATTGACCCATCTTGGCCATTGTAGTGAGATGGCCGCTTTTGTGTAGACCGAGGTTGGTTGATACCGATGCTACACGAGATTAGACTTTGGGACATTTTCGATCGACCACTCCGTCAGATTGAAATAAGCGCCACTAGAAAGATCTGTGATATGAGATTCCTAGAACCCTACATTATTATAGACAGATGAACCAACTCAAACTTTTGGGGTAATCACCTATACCTCATGCAAGCCTTAAACCTAGGCTCATTGTGTGAATTGTTCAGGTGTGCTAAACATGACATCATGACATCATTCGATTGCATATCATTTCTAACTATTTCAAGGACCTAGGGATTTATCTTTGCTCTTTGTAGGATTATGGCTTCTAGAAAGACTATCCGAATCAACTTCATGGGTATCCCTTCTTCAAAGAATTGGTTTCGTAAATTCGACCATGCTCACCATCAAAAGACATGGTTATCTACTTGACTTGGTTATCTCCGGTTTTGAAGAAGATATGATGCATGTCCTATTCCAGCTCTTTTGATCCCAAACACCATTGCTTTACATTTCCGTTATCACGCTTGGTTCCTACCAAGAGTTCTCTGCTACTGGGATACCTATTCTGACCAAATGCCATTCACCGGTTTGAAAAGGTCCTAAGTTCAAGACATCGCATCCGCCTTACACCTTAAGCGCCGATATTGAAGCCAATTGGGAAACTAGAAGTGGAGTTAAGGGTTTACTTTCCAAGTTCTTAATCAAGAAAGCCCGAGAATTCCTCAAAGTTATGAGTTTCCATGCATTTGAGAACATGTGGCCTTGCTAATTTATGGTTTGGTTCTATTCCCTAACTCGATCAATTCATAGATGTCAATGCCATCAAATTGTTTTTACCCGCAATCCAGGCCTACCTTACTTGGAGACATTCTACATTCTCTCCACACTGCATCACTAAGCGACAAGGAACTCTCATGTGTTGTATCCTGCTACTTTCAAGGTGGTTTATTTCGACCTTCCTCCATCGCTTTGAAGAATGAACAAAGGTTGAGATGGTCTCAAAGATTGATGTCACTCTCTCATTCAGATATCCGTTGGAATCTTTTCTCTCAAAAGGATTTCACATTCATCGAGCGCTGTGGAGAATTTCTAATGTACCACTACTTGGTATAAGGGAGGTATTACTTACAACCCTTCTAGCTCTACGCCGCTTGGTTTTGCTCAAGAGATGGTCCACATGATATGCTTCTCCAAGATGTTGTGTTCGACTACAATCACGATCTCCATAATTACCGATTTAAGGTTTATACATGCTGGGGCATGGTAAAGAAGATCGATACTAAGACTTGGGGCACCGAACTCCATTCCTTGGGAACCTTACCTCAAATGGGTGCGAGCTCGAGCTCAAAACCTCATGATGCCATTCACTGCTTTACCAAGAATTATGGAACCTGCTATAGGTGACGATCTTACGTCGCTCTCCATCCCGACATGCCTACCGATTTTGAAGACTTGAAGAGATCCTCGATTCAAATTTTAAAGAAGAAAGGGATACCTTGAAGCTCAGTTATGCAAGCAGAAGAAAGTTCTAGAGTTGACCAAGCTACTTCACGAGGAGCGAAACATCAACGCATCGGCACCAAGAGGAAGCTACCATGGAGACTTAGAGCTTTAGGATGTTTATGTTTTCTTTATTGTTTTGAACTATCTCTTGTACTTAAAAAGAAAGAATAATAAAAAAGAAGTACTAATAAATGTTTGTTCATTGCTTGTTTAACAAATTTAAATCTTTAGGTCCTTGAAAACATTGCATTGCATTCGCATAAACATTGCATATCATAGCATAACATTGCATCATGTGTACATCGAGATTGGTTTTTCATTTGCTCGCTATTTATTTTAGCGTAAATGGCTCTTGAACAGATCACAAAGATCTCCGTGCTCGTAATGCCTGGCCAAAGATGTTTACCACTTGGTCCAAGGCCAAGAAGATCCAAGAAGCTCATCAACAAGAAGAAGAAGGTTGTTGGTCTCCTCAACATGGGTAGACGCTTCAAAGGGGGTCCTAAGGTGGTCACCAGATGAGCTCTCAAGGAAGTGTCCATACCGAGGGAGTACCAAGGGTGATGAAGAAGACAGCGGAGCCAAAGAAAGGAGGAGAGGACCACCGATTATAGCCAACACTCGAGGAAGATGACAAGTACAACTTCAAGATCGCTCAATGCTGTGGAAAATCAAATGTCCTAAAACTTTGATGACTCGAGTCTTGTTCCTCGTGGTGATTCCTCCCAAGTTCAAAGTTCCAACTTTTGCCAAGTATGATGGCATGTCTTGCCCTAAGCTGCATTTGAAGTCCTATGTCCGTAAGATCAATCCCCACACCGATGACGTAAAGTCAGGATGCACTATTTTCAAGAAAGTTTGTCCTAACCCGCTTGAATGGTACTATCACCAGAGAATGACCGATCCGATTGGAGTGACTTAATGATGCTTTCATGCATAATATGAGTACAATGTTGAATTGACACCCACCGCATGCAACTACAAAGCATGTCTATGGGTCGCGACGAGAAGTTCAAGGAGTATGCTGTATGGAGAGATCTAGAGAAGTAGTTCAACCACCCTTGTCCAATAGGGAGTTGGTTGATATGTTCATGGGAACACCGACAGCCCATTCTTCAATCATCCGATTGGAAATTCTTCATCCGATTCACCGAGTGATATTGACAAAGCGAGCGCATGAAGCCGGTATCAAGAGTGGAAGATTCATGTAGACATCTTCAAATGTCGCCAAGAGATCTTTGGTACTAAGAAAGAAGCTATGTCGGTATGGTCGAAAAGCCGAGCCAAGACCGATCGTGCTCAACTGGGGGGGCTTGTGATCTCCAATCCTACATCAAGACAACTCACGAGAGATGTCACAGAGCCGTAACGCGCCCAAGACAAGCCATAAGATCAACATGCCTTGTCGCAAGCCTTGCAACACATGTTGAAAGCAGAGCCGATAACCGAGGATCCTCCTCGTAATGTCAACACTTCTCCAAGTACAATCCAAATGCTAAGTGTGCTTACCATTCCAGCCCAAAGGCACATAATCGACAATTGTTGGGCTCAAGAACAAGATTCAAGATATGATCAAGCTAAGCATTGAGTTTGATCCTCCCGCTGAGACCAATGTGATCAACGCGCCTAACCATGACAAGAGTTCCAATGTCACAGACGACATACTTATGTTTTCAAGATAGATGACTTGACCATCCTCCGATGACCGTTAAGAAGAATTGCTGTGTCGGTGTCAATCCAGATGCCCGAGAGTTGTCGCGGTGCTCGCCACCGATGGTTGTCAGGTTGGTCGAGAAGACGGTTCGCTGCATGATGGATAACCGTGAGATACTATTTCGAAACCACCGTGCGTATGGTGAAGAAATGTCTAAGTTGAAGATCGACAATGCGAACTAAACTCAGATTATCCGTGTGGGATACCTGGGGCAGCCAAGTGAAAGTATGATTACATGGTGAAGTACCGTCCCCCGAGTAGCAAGATTCCTATTGAAGATGTTAAGGCAACTGGATGGGTGACGATTTCCCGTAAGACTATGCCGATGTTAACACTATAAGGATTTCCTCACGATTCCCGTGCCTAGAGTGGCACTCTCATCATTACTTCTCCAAGACCGCCCATATTCCTCCGACAAAGCTATCCCTTGGAATTATGGAGTCGATGTTTACTATCATGGTGTCAAGCAAGATCCTCTCGACAATGAAGATCTTACAAGTTTCTATTCCCGACATTGACAACATCACCGGATCCAAGAAGGTGACCCGAATCGGGGTATTCTCTCCGATATCTCTCCTCCAAAAGACACCGCGACTTCACCGCATTCCGCCTACTCAATCAATATCCCCACCTAGAGGGAAAGAACCAAGACTCATCCCGCTTCACCTGTATACCAAAGGAAGTTATCAAGACACCTCCAAACAAGAAATGGAGGAAATTCAAGATCATCAAGAAGAGTGATTACAATGTCAGGAATGGGGACAGATCTGGCCCAAGATTTCCATGCTCGCTTTGCTTTTGCGGTTCGAGGCTCATGCTAATGCCTTCGTGAAGTTTCAAGAATGCTCATGTGCCGCAAGACACTACCACGATCAATTCAAGTTTGTATTGCTAGCCCGGCCCAACAACGGCCTAGGCTCGATGTCGATTCGATTCCTTCCTAAAGAAACACAACAAGGCCTTGCACATCTCTCATTGAATGCAAGGGCGCATTCTGCCTCATGCCTTCGTGGATACCGGCTCGCTTCAATATCCTTCCCAAGATCGCTTTGATCGACTTGATGTCGAAGGGTTGGTTCCGAGACCCGACATAATCGTGAGAGCTTTGATGGTTCTAAGCAACAAGATTGGAGAGCTCATCATCGTCAAAGTCGGTTCCTGACTTTTGATTCTACTTTTGTCATGGACATCCGTCCAGCCTACTCTTTTGCCTACTTGACGCCTCGATACGGGCAAGGTCATACTCTACCTTACATCGAAATCAAGTACCCGGTGAAAGGAAAGTTGTTACAGCAGTGGTGAAGAGGAGTACATGGTCACCATCATACCATTCCGCTATCTCGAGATGGAGGGTGAATTCTTCGAGACTCCTCCAAGCTTTTGAAACAATTCCCTGAGTCATGCCTCTGACTCTCCAATACTCCCAAGATGCTAAAGTTCCGCCTAGGATGGCCTCTTTGAGATGCTCAAGCTACTGTTGAACAAGGAGGTAGTGCTATTTGGGGCAGCCCCCGATCTTCCTTTCAAATTTGACAAGACCGGTTTAGGCTTCACCATCAAGGGTCAAGATGATACCGCCGGGCCAACTTCCTTCCGATCGCACCAAAGTGGAATCCATGCTATAAGACACGACAACCTTCGACATCGCAAGTGGATCTTCCTAACTCCGATCAGGCTCAAGAATTGGAAGATCAAGACGCATACCAATCTCCTTTAGCCAGAGTAATTGCTTTTTGTTTATTTTTCGATTTCTTTATGTTTGAACAATAAACTTTGAAAGCTCCGGTGCCGCCCGGGCGCCATGTTCGCTCACGAGGTTTTTATCGTTTGCATTTTCATTCAATAAATTGCTGACTTTGCATTCAATTGTTTGTTTTCTTTCATTTACTTTATCACCCTTCAAAAGCTATGTGTTCTTACACACACCCACGTGATACACCGCAGAATCACTCCGAATCTCATACAAATGCTTGCTAGTGCTAAATATGACTTCGATAATCCGATCTACCAAGTCAAGACGAAAGTGAGGAAGGATGTGAAGTGCCGGAGAATCCCTGATCGCTACAAGAAGAAGAGCGAGTTATACGCCACACCAAGAGCAAGTCGAGGTTGTGAATTGGGTATCGACGAAGATGTAAAAGAGATCAAGATAGAACGGGTCTCGAGAACAGTTAAAGAAAGGTTGGTTCAGATGCTACGAGACTATATCGAGGTTTTTGTGGTCACACGAGACATGCCGGTTTAGACATTGATATTGTGGTTCATCGATCCGACAAAGGAAGGTTTTCTCCCTGAAACAAGGTTCGTCGTGATGCCCCGAATGTCGAGAAAATCAAAGCCGGGTGAAGCAGCTCAACGCCGTTTCTAGTCACATTTCCTATCCTGGTTGCGAATGTGGTACCACTCAAGAAGGATGGTAGGTACGAATGTGTGGATTACGTAGATCCGAACAAAGCGAGTCCGAAAGACGATTTCCACTTCCTCATATTGATGTTCGTTGACAACACCGTCAAAGATAAGGTTTTCCTTCATGGATGGTTTCTCCTGTTACAATCGATCAAATGGCTCCTCAAGACATGGAGAAGACTACTGTTACACAAATGGGCACTTTTCTACAAGGTTATGCCGCTCGGATGAAGAACGCAGCGCCACTTATCGCGCGTTATGGTAACATTATTTCATGACATGATTCATCACGAGATAGAGGTCTATGTCGATTTACATGATAGCTCGATCAGCATCGAGGAAGAACATCTTGATCATTTGCGTAAACTATTTCGATTGAAGAAGTACAAATTGAGACTTAATCCTAACAAGTGCACCTTGGAGTCGATCCGAAAACTCCTAGGGTTTGTAGTCGCGGAAGAGGTATCGAGGTTGATCCCGCCAAGGTTAAAGCTATTCAAGAGATGCCGCCCCCCGCATCGAAGGAAGTCGAGGTTTGGGCCGATTGAACTACATTGCCGTATCTATTGCACACCTAATCGCCACTCGTGAATGACGTATTGCCGTAACGCTTTTGACAAAATCAAAGAGTACCTTCGTAATCCTCCCCATCCTTATGCCACCGCCAAAGGAAGACCTTCATCATGTACTTGACAAAGGTTAGAGAATTCAATGGGGTGGTGGTCAGCAATATGACGAGTCCGGTCGAAGAGCATGCAATATACTACCTTAGCAAAAGTTTACCGATCCGAAACAAGATACATCAAATTGAGAAAACTTGCAACGCTTTGGTCTGGGTCGTCACGACTAAGACAAGATATGTTGACTCACACTACCTTGTTGATTTCAAGATGGATCCGATAAAATACATCTTTGAGAAACCAGCTCTCTCTAAGAATAGCAAGATGGCAAATGATCTTGACCGAGTATGACATCCAAAGACACTTCGTAAAGCGATCAAAGGAAGTGTGGTAGCCGATCATTTGGCTCATCGCCGTAGATGACTATCACCTATGCAGCTCGAATTTCGCATTAAGATGTTTTACTAGTTACAGATCAGAAGAACCGTGCCCATTTAAGGACCGAACAAGGATCCCGATGGACTATGGTCTTGGATGAGCCTCAAACGCACTTGGTAATGGCATTGGCGCCATCATTACATCCCCTACAAAGTGACATACCTTTCACCAGATTATGTTTCAGCTTGCACTAACAACATGGCCGAGTACGGTTGCGGCATCATGGGTCTTAAAGTCTTATTGACTTAAGAATCAAGTTCTTACAAGTGTATGGAGACTCAATTTTAGTGATCGTCGAATATATGAGTGGATACGGCATCCGAATCTCATTCCATATCGAGCATGTTCGAGTTTGATTCCTTATCAAGAGATCACTTTCAATCACATTCCACGAAGAGAATCAGCCAAGGCACGATTGCTACTATGTCGCCTATGTTCAAGGTTAGATGGGACAACGAGGCTCCCCGCATCATCATTGAGAAGTTCGATTTAACCAGATATTGTTGTGAGCTTGACGCGAAGAGAAACCTTGGTACTATGACGGAAGAGGTATCTTGAGACTGTGAATATCCCGCAGGGCATCCGTTAATGATAAAAGTTCATGAGAAGTTTGCATCCAAATTCTTCCTCAAGAACGGCATCTTATACAAGCGCAACCACGACTTGTGCTTACCCTACTGTAGACCGTAAAACAAGAATGCGATCATGGAAGAATTACACGAAGGCTAATTTGGTACCCACTCCAAGGGACACACTATGGCTAAGAAGATTTTGAGAACAAAGTTTATTGGTCCACCATGGAAGTCGATTGTCACCGCTTATGCTCGATCTTGTCACAAATGCCATTTATGCCGATAAAGTGCACGCATCTCCGACCTCCGAATGTTTTAACTTCTCCGTGGCCTCAATGTGGGCATTGACATGATTGAGAGATTAAACCCACGGCTTCCAATGGACATCGCCATCCTTGTGGCAATTGATTACTTTACCAAGTGGGTGGCGAATTTCGATGCATCTCGTTACCAAGAATGTTGGGCTCGATTCATCAAACATAATCTTATCTGCTTATGGCACTCCCGAAAGGATTATCACGTATAACGGTTCCAATCTCAACAACAAGATGATCACCGAACTCGCACGCAGCTCAAGATCAAGCATCACAACTCTTCTCCTTATCGGCCTAAGATGAATGGCGCAGGAAGCCGCCAACAAGAACATTAAGAAGATTATATGTAAGATGACGGTGACTTACAAAGATTGGCATGAGATGTTACCATTTGCTCTTCATGGTTATCGACCAAGATTAACATCAATGTAAGCAACCCCCTCTCTCTTGTATACGGTATGAAGCCGCCTTACCCATCGAGGTTCGGATACCCAACCGTAGTCCTCCGTGAGGCGCAGTTTAAGACGACTGGTCCGCACTGCCTGACCCATTAACTTGATTGATGAGAAACGATCCGCATCCATCCGCCATGGATGATTTATCGAAACGAATGATCGAGCATTTAACAAGAAGGTCAAGCACCGAGTCTACCAAGTCGTGATCTAGTAGTCAAGCGATCATTCTTCCACAAGGTGATCCTGGGCAAATGGACTCCCACCCATGAGGGACCATTTGTAGTCAAGAAGATTTTCATGGAGCTATGATACTTAGCACCATGGATGGTGAAGACTTCCCACACCCCAACGCAGACATAGTCAAAAAATACTACGATAAAGAGACCCGCTAGGTCGATTTAACCTAGGCAAAATAGGAGATCCCTGCGAACCAAAAGGTTCTGCAAAAGTTAAGGATATATACAAACATGTACACCCGGCAAGTCGAAAACCCGAAAAGGCGGTTTGGGCAAAAAAGGGTATCCCCAGAGACCTAAAACCCGAAAGGGCGGTCAGGCAAAAGTTAGGATTTAAGCGCATTTAACTATGTTCCTCCCGATCATCCGCCTGCACTACTATCGCATTCAAGATTCAAATGGCGAAGATCGCCTACTCACTCTAACCGACGAAGGAGATGAGATAGTTGAAATATATGAGTACTAGCATAGTGGAACTTAACGAGATTGTTTCAAGATAGCTTTTAACTTTCGTATAAACTACTTGGCCATACGCCACCTTTCAAAAAATATATACAACTTCTTTCTCTTTACAATTTCGTTGTTGTTATTTGCAATAAGTCCAACGCTTGCTTTGAATGACTATAATGATTTGACAAGAATCGATCACAAACATTTAAAAGTGAATATGCAAAAGTACTTACTATAGGTTCCAGAATCGATGATGATTTAAAGTCACCTAATAGTTCCCAGTAGCATAAAGGTGTCACCCACAACACACCTTCTTCCCAAATGGAGTATAAGGGAATCCACGAGCAAAGAATTCCACTCAATCGAGCAAGTACATCGCCTCAGCAAGAACACCTCATCCCCAAATAAGGTATTCATCCCCACGGATTTGGTCTCAATCCTTCCCTTTCCCCAGCAAGATCCGACTCGAAACTTGGTCGATAGTGCATCGAGGAAACATACACCTTTTATTCCCCAGCAGAGATTACAACGACTCTAGACTCTTCAACCTGGGCCTCTCAAAGAACCATCAAATGCTCTCCATGAGATCTACACTGAATCCCCAAAGACACCTCCTAAATTTCCTCACAGGATCTACATACAAGGTCCTCACAGATCGCCTCCCGACTTTCCTCAAATAGGTCTATATGAGATCTCCGACAACGAGCCTCAAATCTCTACCTTCTCAACAATGTCTAGGCCCAAGACTGGTCGATAGTGCATCGGAGGAATCCAAGATATCTTTCTTCCTTCAAAAGGTGGTTCTCACTACTCAATTCCTCAGTGTAAGTCGAAATCTTCAAATGTAATATCCGTGATCTTCAAGATGGATATGTTTTGAAATATCACAACATTCATCATTCATTCATTTCATAAAGTCATAATTCATGCATATGTCATTCATATACACCGCCATGCATCATACTTTGCATAAGACTAACAAATATTCTATCAAAGTTTCTCTTGATTTCCAAAACAAAATACCACTTCCGACGCAAACAGTCCAGATTAAGCCCCGAATCACGGGAAAACTATCTCGAAGACCGCTTGTTGTCTCTCCCACGATGTGTCCGGGATTGCCCCAACCGACGGAAAACTATCCCGAAGACCACCTCAAGGTTCTCTCGATAATGTAAATGGATCAACACCGATGCACAATGTGGAAGTATCCACATTCTTGCCAACTACCCTCAGAGTGACGATACACTAAGATTTATTCTCGACCTCTTCCTATTATCAACAAGAACTACAGAGTCTAGCGTGACGACTCACCGCCTTTGGATGGCATCTTGCCCATCTCCGACTATTTGTCAACATCTCTTCACTTTAACGCCGCATATATGGTTAAAAATCAATACGCACAATAACTTCATTCAAAGTGAACACAAGTCTAACGATTTACTCCCTTCTGATGGCATCTAAGCCCATCTCCTCCATTCAGGAACATCTACGAGTCTAACGACGACTCATTCCTCAAAGATCGCTCTTCCCGATGGCATCTTAAGCCCATCTCCGCCAGCTCTCCAACAACCCGAGTCTAGCTGACGACTTGCTCCCAAATAAGTCTCCAACTTCTCCAAATGGCATCTCAGAAGCCCATTCCGCATCATCCACCAATCCAGTGCAAATTGTGTGTATGAGGAAAGTTCAATCATCTTCTACCTCCGTGTCACGAAGACAAGCATGTCAATCTAACCTCCAAGACAAGAAGATTGAACAGGGCAAATGTCATACCCCAAAATTTGCCCTCCATCTTACTCAAGAGATTTCATATCCATACTCAAGGATTCCTCAAGAGTCGATCGACAAACTCTCCTAGACAATCAACCCAAACTAGGTTTGGTATCTCTCAAGTCAAGATGAGTTTCCAACATCTCCAATGACCTTCATGCCTCCTCATATGCTTCAAAGATTCTCCATGTCAATTTTCAAGCCTCACAAGTCAAGTTTCCTCGCATAATCGCCGATGGTCGAAAATCTAAAGTGTTGGACAAAAGTCAACCGTGGTCAACATACCAAAACTTCGATTTTTGGTCAACATCCTCATTTTGAAGTTACATTCATCATTTGATCAAGGGTTGATCATGATTCATCAAGAAAACTCAAGATTTGCCCAAAAGTCAAACTTTCTAAATTAGGGTTTCTAGATGAAAAGTCAATCGAACTTTGACCTGTCATAACTTTCTCATACTTTCTCGTAAATTTTTCCACCACCTCTTGTTTTGAAGGAAATTCAATTTCTACAACTTCATGTCTCACAAGAATGTCCAAAAATGCTTCATTTGAGAGGTATAGCTCAAACATTTGTGTCATTCAAAGTCAACAAAAGTCAACTTTTGTTTTGAAGATATTTGAGCATGGTAACTCCAATTGAGATGAGACCAAAACATTGGTTAGAGGACTCTTAGAGCTTCCAAAAGTCCAAGAACTCTCAAAAATGTGGAAAATTGAGCAAGTTGCACCATTCACAAGTTGGGCAATTTTGAAAGAATGCACAAAGAGAGATACTTCAAAAATCAAATCTTTTGCAAATGGCCTATCTTTCTTCATCCTAACTTGTTTCTCAAGCAATTAGGAATATCCAAGCCCAATGCCACGAATTTTTGGTTTATTTTTCTATTTAATTTGGAATTTATTCATTTAAATACAAATTAAATTCAAAAATAAAGTATAAAATCAAAATTAATTGAAAGATTGATTTTATTCTTTCCTTGATGTCCAATTAACTCACAAATGCTAGCCAAATCAGAATTGAAGCAAAAAGGCAAGATTGGATTGAAATTGATCAATTTGAAAATTTGATTTTCATGAAAAATCAAATTTGATTATCATTGATTATTGATCAAATCTTCCAAATTCAATCTCAAATCCTTCCAAGATATATACACAATGCATATCAATCAAAAGAGGACAAAGAATTGCTCCAACCCTAGTTTCAAACTCAAAACTGCGCCTCTCAAGCAAGTTTAGACCTAGTTCCAAAACACTTTCAATCGTGATTCGAGGATTCCATTGCATTCCTTGGCTGCTCAAGGCCCTGCATCTTTACATCATCCAAAAGCATCAAGAAACACATAATCCGAATTTGGTTTGTTCATGTTTTTCAAAATCGATTTCGTTATTCATGCATTTTTAACATGATTCGTTGTTGTTTTTGTGATTAATGAAGGTTACAAGCTTCGGTGTTAATTGCATTTATGGCTTAGAAACGAGAATCACCATAGTTAGGTTTTCGGCCCCGATTTAGGTTTCTAT
>CM038797.1:16302308-16358731 GCA_021764765.1 Vicia sativa
AAAGTGGTTTCTCAAATATGTATTTTATCGGATCCATCTTGAAATCAACAAAGTAGTGTGGTCACATATCTTCTTAGTCGTGAGCAATGACAGCGTTAAGTTTTTCGGCGGTGGTATCTTGTTTCCGATCGGTAAACTTTTTGCTAAGTAGTATATTGCATGCTCTTTCGACCGGACTGTCATGTTGCTGACCAGCACCATTGAGTTCTCTAACTGTCAGTACATGATGAAGGTCTTCCTTGTGGGCGGCATCGGGATAGGAGGATTACGGAGGTATTCCTTGATTTTGTCAAAGCGATCGGCGATCGTCGTTCCATTTCCTTGATCTTTCAAGTAACTTGAAGATTGGCTCACGAGTAGCGATTAGATGTGCAATAGAATCGGCAGTATGAGTTTAATCGGCCGAAACCTCATCTTCCTTCTCGGTGCGGGGAGTGGCATCTCTTGAATAAGCTTTAACCTTGGCGGGATCGACAATACCTTTCCACTAACACAAACCTAAGAGTTTTCGGATCGTCCAAGGTGCACTTGTTAGGATTGAGTCTCGTCACAGTATTGACACCGAAATAGTTTACGCAAATGATCAAGATGTTCTTCTTGTGATCGAGCTATCATGTAAATCGTGTAGACCTCTATCTCGTGATGAATCATGTCATGAAACAATGTATGTCACCATGGCGATAAGTGGCGCTGCGTTCTTCGGTCCGAGCGGCATAACCTTGAGAAAGTACTTGTAACAAGTAGTCTTCTCCATGTCTTGAGGAGCCATTTGATCGGTGTAGGAGAAACCATCCATGAAGGAAAACCTTATCTTGACGGTGTTGTCAGCAAAACATCAATATGAGGAAGTGAAATCATCTTTCGGACTTGCTTTGTTCGGATCTACGTAATCCACACACATTAGTACCATCCTTCTTGAGCACGGGCACCATTAGCAACCCTTGTGGATAAGGTGCACCTAAAACCGCATTGAGCCTTCATAACCCGGCTTTGATTTTCTCGACATCTCGGGAATGCGTCTGACAACTTTTCATTTCAGGAAAACCTTCTTTGTGGCAATCGGTTGCACCACATATCAATGTCTAACCACGGCATGTCTTCGTATGACCAAAAACCTCAATGTAGTCTGTAGCATAGAACCAACCTTTCTTTAACTTTGTTCTCAAGACCGCTCTATCTTGATCTCTTTTACATCTTCGTCGGTACCCAATTCATAACCTCGACTTGCTCTCATGTGGTACATATAACGCTCTTCTTCAGCGGTCGACAAGTTCTCACGGCACTTCACAATCTTCCTCACTTTCATCTTGACTTGGTAGATCGGATTAGAAGTCATATTTAGCAATAGCATAGCTGTTATTAACGAGATTCGGAGTGATTACGCGATTAACCTGCGTGGGTGTGTGAAACACACATAGCTTTTGAAGGGGTGATAAAGTAAAGAAAGAAAACAAACAATTGAATGCAAAAGTCCAGCGATTTATTGAATGAAAATCATAAACGACGGATAATAACCCTACATAAGCGAGCCATGATGCCCAGGCGGCACTAGGCTTTCAAAGTTTATTGTTCAAAACATAAAAGAAATCGACGAAAACAAAACAAGCAATTACTCTCACGACTAAAGGAGATTGGTATGGCGTCTTGATCTTCAATTCTTGAGCCCATGATCTGGAGTTGGGAAGATCCACTTGCGATGTCGAAGGTTGTCGGTCGTCTTCATAGCATGGATTCCACTCACGGCTAATGCGGAAAGGAAGTTGGCGACGCGTTCGCGTATCATCTTGACCCTTGATGGTGAAGCCTAAACCGGTCTTGTCAACTTTGAAAGGAAGATCGAGGGTGACCCAAATAGTACTACCTCTTTCAAGCAGCTTGAGCATCTTTCAATGAGGCCATCCTAAGTGGAACTTGTGACTTCGGGAGTGGCGGGAGGTCAGCAGTGACTGCAGGGATTGTTTCAAAAGCTTGAAGTCTCAAGAAGAATTCACCTATCTCGAAGTATCGGAATGATGTAGATGGTGACCATATACTCTTCTTCACTTTCTTGTAACAACCTTCCTTTCACGGGCTGGTTTACGATGTAAAAGTAGAAAGTGGCCTTTGCCTTATGTATCGAGGCGTCCAAGTAAGCAAGAATAATGGATGGATGTCCATGACAAAAAAGTAAATCAAAAAGTCGGGAACCGACTTTAAAATGAGCTCTCCAAGCTCATCAAAGCTTAGAACCATCAGCTCTCACGATAATGTCCACGGGCTCGAGGACCAACCTTCACAGGTCGATCAAGAACTCTTGGTGGGATATTCGAGAGCGAGCACGGTATCTACCAAAACATGAGGCCGATTAGTAATGCCACTTGCATTCAGGCGATGCAAGGCTTTGTTGTGTTCCTTCGGCGAAATCAAATCGATGTCGAGAGAAGCTGAGGCCGTTGTTAGCCGGGCTATGTCTGAACAATTGGTGGGTGGTAGTGTCTTGCGGCATGGCATTCTTGAAACTTCACCAAGGCGTTAGCATGAGCCTCGAGCCTGAAGCGAGCAAGCATGGAGATCTTGGATGATACACCCAGCGTTCCTGACATTGTAGTCACTCTTCTTGATGATCTTGAATTTCCTCCATTTCTTGTTTGGAGTGTCTTGACAACTTCCTTTGGTACTTATTGGCCGGGGCGAGTCCTTTGGTTCTTTCCCTCTAGCTTGGGAATGGTTGCATAGGCGGAATCAGTGATCATGATGTCTTTTGGAAGAGAGATATAGGAGAATACTCTTAGGTTGGTCACCTACTAGATCAGGTGATGTTGTCGATGTCTCAAGAATGGTAGCATATTGTAAGATCTTCAATGGTCGAGAGGTCTTGTTGACACCATGATAGTAAACGTCGGATCCATAATCCCAAGGATAGCTTTGTCGAGTCTGGGCGGTCTTGGAGAGTGATGATGAGAGGTGCCGCTGAGCCTAGCGAGAATCAGCGGAGGAAATCCTTATGGTGTTATCGGCATAATCTTACAGAAATCGTCACCCCATCCGATTGCCTTAACATCTTAATAGGAATCTTGTAGCTTTTAGAACGGTGTACTTCACCATGTAATCGTACTTTCCACTTGGCGCCCCAGGTATCCCACAGATAGTGCGGTTTCATTACCTCCTCGATCTTGACTTAGACATATCTTCGCTTGACTTTTGCGGTGCTTTTAAATAGTATCTCACGGTTATCCATCATACGCTGAACACGTCTTCTCGACCAAGCACAACCATCGAGGTGCGAGATGGCGCAACAATTCTGGGCATCACGGGTTGACAGAACTTGACAAATTCTTCTTAGGTCATCGAGGAGAATGGTGAGTCATCTATGTTGAAAACATGTATCGCCAACTACATTGGAACTCTTGTCATGGTTAGGCATGATGCGTTGATCATTCGGTCTCGAGCGGGAGGATCGAACTCGTCTGCTTAGCTTGATCATATCTTGAATCTTGTTCTTGAGCCCGACAATCATCGATTTTATGTCCGGTGTTGGAATGGTAAGCACACTTAGCATTAGTTGTATAGGAGAGGAGGTGTTGATGTTTGAGGAGGATTCCTCGGTGATCGGCTCTGCTTTCAACATGTGTTGCAAGGCTTGCGACAATGGCATGTTGATCTTCGTGGCTGTCTTCGTTAGGCGTTACAGCTCTGTGTTGTCTCGTTGAGGTTGTCGATGTAGGATTGGAGATCTGGCTGCCCCCACAGTTGGCGCGGTCGGTCTTGGCTCGGCTTTTCGACCATACCTGACATTAGCTTCTTTCTTAACAAGATCTCTTGTAGCATTTGAAGATGTCTCTGCAGATCTTTCCTCTTGATACCGGCTTGATCGGCTGCTTTGTCAGAATCATTTCGGTGAAAACTGAAGAATTTCAATCGGATGATTGAAGAATGGGCACATTGGTGCCCCGTGAACATATCAACCAACTCCCATTGGATAAGGGTGGTGAACTCTTTGCTAGATCTCTCCATTTAAGGCATACTCCTTGAACTTCTCATCCGACCATAGACATGCTTTGTAGTTGCATGCGGTGGGTGTCGATCGACATTATACTCGTATTATGCATGAAAGCATCATTAAGTCCTCAATAGGATCGGTCATTCTCTAGTGATAGTACCATTCAATGGGTTAGGACAAACTCTCTTGAAAATGGTGCATCCATAACTTTACATCATCGGTGTAGGGATTGATCTTACGAACATAGGACTTAAAATGCGACTTAGGGCAAGCATGCCATCATACTTAGCAATAGTGGGAACTTTGAACTTGGGAGGAATCACAACACGAGGACAAGACTCGGTCATCAAAATTCAGCCGGACATCTTGAGGTTTTCCACAACATTGAGCGATCTTCAAGTTGCTTGTACTTGTCATCCTCGTGAGTATTGGCCATCATCATGGTTCTTCTCAAGTTCGGTGACTTCCTTCCACCCTTGTTACTGTTCGGTCTTGACACTTCCTTCACGAGAGGCTCTCAAGTGACCCTTGGACCACCTTTGTGGCGTCGCCCATGTTGAGGAGACCAACAACCTTCTTCATTGATGAGCTTCTTGGATCTTCTTGGACCAAGCTAGTGGCTTATCTGCTTGGCTGAGCATTACGAGCTCGAAGATCTTTGTTGATTTCAAGAGCCATTTACGCTAAAATAAATAGCGAGCAAATGGAAAACCAATCTTCAATGTACGTGATGCAATGTTATGCTATGTATGCGATGTTTATGCGAGATACAATACAATGTTTTCAAGGACCTTAGAGATTTAAATTTGTTAAACAAGCAATGAACAAACATTTATTAGTACTCTTTTTATTATTCTTTTTTTTCTTTTTAAGTACAAAGGATAGTTCAAAACAATAAAAACATAAACATCCTAAAGCTCTAAGTCTCCGTGGGCGCTTCCTCTTGGTGCTTAGATGTGGCGTTGATGTTTAGCTCCTCGTGATAGCTTGTCACTTCTAACACTTTCTCGCTTGCATAATCACGAGCTTCAAAGGTATCCTCTCTCTTCTTTTAGTTGAATCAGGATCTCTTAGTCTTCAAATCAATAGGTATGTTGGGATAGAGCGGTATAGATGCGCCACCTATAGCAAGGTTCCATAATTCTTGGTAAAGCAGTGAATGGCATCATGAGGTTTTGAGCTCGACTCGCACCCATTTGAGGTAAGGTTCCCAAGGAATGGGTTCTAGTGCCCCAAAGTCTTGGTATCAGTCTTCTTTACCATGCGATGTGATGAACCTTCGGTAGTGCGGAGATCGTGGCGTAGTGTCGAACACAATATCTTGGAGAAGCATATCATGCGGACCATCTCTTGAGCAAAACCAAAGGCGTAGAGCTAAAGAAGGGTTGGAAGTAATACCTCCCTTATACCAAGTAGTGGTACATTAGAATTCTCCACAACGCTCGATGAATGTGAAATCCTTTTGAGAAAAAGACTCCAACGGATATCGAATGAGAGAGTGACATTAACCTTTGAGACCACTTCATCCTTTGTTCGTTCTTGGCGGCGGAGGAAGGTGCGAAATAAACCACCTAGAAAGTAACGGTATGCAACACATGAGAGTTCCTTGTCTTTAGTAGTACAGTGTGGAGAATGTAGATATCTCCAGTAAAGTAGGCAGGATTGCGGGTAAGGAAACTTGATGGCATTGATATCTATGAATTGATCCGAGTTAGGAAATAGAACAAAGCCATAAATTAATAAGGCCACAATGTTTTCAAATGCATGAAACTCATAACTTTGAGGATTCTCGGGCTTTCTTGATTAAGAACTTGGAAAGTAAACCCAACTCCATACAGTTTCCGGTGTGATATACGGCGCTTAGATGTAAAAGGCGGATGCAATGTCTTGATATAGGACCTTCTCTGAATAAGTGGAATGGCATTTGGTCAGAATAGGTATCCCAAGTAGCTTAGAGAACTCTTCCAAGTGGGAACCAACTGATAATCAGGGAATGTAAAGCAATGGTGTTCCGGATCGGCTGGAATAGGACGTACATCGTATATTCTTCAATGGAGATAACAGTCAGTAGATAACCATGTCTTTTGATGGGCGAGCATGGTCGAAATTTAAAAACCAATTCTTTAGCTGAGAAGGTATACCCAAAGAACGATTGATGAATTTCTAGAAATATAATCACAAAAGCGAGCAAAGATAAATCCCAGGTCCTTGAAATAGTTAGAAATGATATCAATGCAAATGATGTCATGATGTGTTACTTTTACAAACAATTCACACAATGAGCCTAGGGTTAAGGCTTGCATGAGGTATGGTGATTCTGTCATACCCCAAAATTTGCCCTCCATCTTCTCGAGATTTCATACATCCACTTCGAGGATTCCTCGAGAGTTGATCGAGACAAACTCTCTAAGGCAATCGACCCAAACTAGGGTTTGGTATCTCTCAAGTCAAGATGAGTTTCCAACATCTCCAATGACCTTCATGCCTCCTCATATGCTTCAAAGATTCTCCATGTCAATTTTCAAGCCTCATGAGTCAGTTTCCTCGGAACGATGCTCGGATGGTTGAAAATCGATTATGTGGACAAAAAGTCAAGCGTGGTCAACTCTGAGTCAAAACTTCGATTTTTGGTCAACATCCTCATTTTGAAGTTACATTCATCATTTGATCAAGGGTTGATCATGATTCATCAAGAAAACTCAAGATTTGCCCAAAGTCAAACTTTCTAAATTAGGGTTTCTGATGAAAAGTCAAGCTGAACTTTGGTGTCATAACTTTCTCATACTTTCTCGAAATTTTCCACCACCTCTTGTTTTGAAGGAAATTCAATTCTCTACAACTTCATGTCTCACAAGAATGTCCAAAAATGCTTCATTTGAGAGGTATAGCTCGAAACATTCTGAGTCATTTCAAAGTCAACAAAAGTCAACTTTTTGTTTTGAAGATATTTTGAGCATGGTAACTCCAATTGAGACCAAAAACATTGGTTAGAGGACTCTTAGAGCTTTCAAAAGTCCAGAACTCTCAAAATGTGGAAAATTGAGCAAGTTACCATTCACAAGTTGGGCGATTTTGAAAGAATGCACAAGAGATACTTCAAAAAATCAAATCTTTTGCAAATGGGCCTATCTTTTCTTCATCCTAACTTGTTTCTCAAGCAATTAGGAATATCAAGCCCAATGCCACGAATTTTTGGTTTATTTTTCTATTTAATTTGGAATTTATTCATTTAAATACAAATTAAATTCAAAAATAAAGTATAAAATCAAAATTAATTGAAAGATTGATTTTATTCTTTCCTTGATGTCAATTAACTCATGCAACCAAATCGAATTGAAGCAAAAAGGCAAGATTGGATTGAAATTGATCAAATTTGAAAATTTGATTTTCATGAAAAAATCAAATTTGATTATCATTGATTATTGATCAAATCTTTCCAAATCAATCTCGAATCCTTCGATATATATACCTGATGCATATCAATCAAAAGAGGACAAAAGAATTGCTCCGAACCCTAGTTTCAAACAAAAATCGTGCCTCTCAAGCAAGTGTAGACCTAGTTCGATACTTTCAATCGCATTTTGATTCCATTGCATTCCTTGGGTTGTTACAAGCATTGAGTCGGAACCTCATCCAAAAGCATCAAGAAACACATAATCCGAATTTGGTTTGTTCATGTTTTCTCAAAATCGATTCCAGATATTCATGCATTTTTAAATGATTAGTTGTTGTTTTGTGATTAGAATGAGGTTACAAGCTTTAGGCGAGGTTAATTGCATTTCCATGGCTTAGAGCGAGAATCACCATAGTTAGGGTTTCGGCCTCGATTTAGGTTTCTACTATAGGAAAAATTGGACCCGAGGACTGGTACCATTGTTCGGGACAACTGGAATCGAACCATGGTTTCAATATAATTTATATTATGTATGTGCATTTGTGTATTAGCGAGGACATAGCGTCGAACAGCCCGTATTTGGATTTTCAAATATTCAAATCGAAGGCGATCGTTGGCGCGAGGCGAGCAGTGGGAAAGTGACTTTGTTATATGCACTCGCTCCGGACTTCAAGCGATGATGTTACATGGCGTAGTGGTCGTGTTTGGACCTCGAGGTTTCGACTTCATGTCCTCGATTCGAGTCCCCGGGACCATTTGGTTTTACACTTTTCAAAACTCTATTTTCATATTTTCTTTAATTTCTAATATTTTCATTATATTTTAATTCTTTTCATGATTTTTATTTACGCATTTAAAAATACCAAAAATATTTTCTTTTACATTATTTTCATAAAATCTTTATTTAATTTATAAAATTAAAAATACCTTTTGCATGCATATTTATTTTATTTTGATTTTAGCATTTAAATCTCCATAAATTGGTTTTTAATTATTAAAATACATCTAAAATTCCAAAAATTATTATAGCTTATTTATCTTATTTCAGCATGCATAAATTTTCTCATATTAAAAATTGCATTTTTCTAACATTTTCTCTTATTTCAATTTCATCATATTTCCAGATTTTCTTATTCTTTCACGGGGTTGCTCCGATTCGGACGTTTTCTATCATTTTATTTTTTCCAATAATGTTGCTGTTGGGATGTAATAGTTTAATTTAGGACTTTTACTTTCCGCTCTAATTATATACGCCCCAAAGCCATGTAATAGCGTAGGTTTATCTTCGCGCGCATTCGCATTCTTTCCGCACCCTTATCAATTGCTAGTAATTAGGCGTGGCAAGATAATAATTGGACATAGCTGCTAATTTCAGATAAAATATCCGAATTTGACACACTTTTACGCACCCATAGGGTAATTCTCTCGATGCCTTCGATTACAAATGGTCATGTCCCTCGAGCGTAGGGTATTCTAGCACCGTTGCCTTCCAACAAATCATCATAGTCCTTCGATACAAGATCATAAGACCCACGATGTCGCCTCCGAATACATGATCTTGACCCTCGATTATCGCCTCTGAAAATGATGATAGTCCCCGAATGTGCTAGGATACTTCCTACAAGTTATATGACCATCAGATGTCCCTTCAGATGTCCGCTTACATCCAGCGAATGGAGCTACCTACTAACTAATGGTATGGCTGGCGCTATTCTAAGGAATGTAGAAGTACAACAAAGCGACCAATTAAGGTGGGTAAATAAGTCTTTTAGTTGCTTGCCTAACAAATGCTTTTCACACTTACTCTTAAAGTTCAATTTCTTTTCAAAACAAAACATTTCCGAACACTTTGTATACACTCCTACATGAGTCATTACAAAGTCAGCGAAATACCTTTTTCAAACATCTTTATCAAACACACAAAGCAATTTTAAAAAGTTATCTAAGAGCGACTAAGAGCAGTAGAATAAGCTGCGGATGGAAAGGGGTGCTAATACCTTCACTTTTCATAACCATTCTCCCGAACTTCAGAATCTAACGAAGGTCTTTTTAATTACTTTTACCTTCCCTTAATTGGATAAAAATAAAGTCGGTGGCGACTCTTGCTATCGCACATTTGGATACAAAAATCCTACAAAAGTCGAGTTCAAGTATCCAGGCTGGCGACTCTGTGAGAAAACACCCAAAAGAGAATTGCCTTAGGGATTTCTAGATAACATTCTTGCTTTTGTTTGACTTGTATGCTTTATCTTTAAGGTTTGCTTGGGTATTATATTGTTGGGGATCCACACGGATCGGGTTTCCTTTTAGGTAAGTAGCATTAGATCATCGCGACCGTTAGCGTATAACTACGGTCAACATGATGGCTACGTTAGCGTGACACTTTGGTTGCCCGATACTCTTCATTCCAGTTGAAGAAAGTATTTGGCTTCTGCGTGGTGTCATCAGCGCTAACTAAACTTTTAGAACCTTAATTGACCCATCTTGGCCATTAGAAGGTAGTGAGATGGCGGCTTTGAGTGTGAGACAGGGGTTGGTTGATACTCGATGCTACGCTCATTGAGATTAGACTTTTGGGACATTTCGATCGACCACTTGGCGAATGTTGAAATAAGCGCCTCTGAGAAAGATCGTGATATGAGATTCCTAGAACACGGTTACTATTATAGGGCGGATGAACCAACTCGAACTTTTGGTGGGGTAATCACCTATACCTCATGCAAGCCTTAAACCTAGGCTCATTGTGTGAATTGTTTGTGTGTGCTAAACATGACATCATGACATCATCGCATTGCATATCATTTCTAACTATTTCAGGACCTAAGGTTTATCTTTGCTCATTTTGTAGGGATTATGGCTTCTAGAAAGACTATCGAATCAACTTCATGGGTATCCTTCTCGACTCAAAATTGGTTTGAAATTCCGACCATGCTCGGTTCATCAAAAGACATGGTTATCTACTTGACTTGGTTATCTCGGTTTGAAGATATGATGCATGTCTATTCCGATTCTTTGATCAGAAACACCATTGCTTTACATTTCAGTTATCGGTTGGTTCCTACCTTAGAAGAGTTCTCTAAGCTACTTGGGATACCTATTCTCGACCAAATGCCATTCACGGTTTGGAAAAGGTTCCTAAGTTCGAAGACATCGCATCCGCTTACACTTAGCGCTCGGATATTGAAGCCAATTGGGAAACTAGAAGTGGAGTTAAGGGTTTACTTTCAAGTTAATCAAAGAAAGCCGAAATTCCTCAAAGTTATGAGTTTCCATGCATTTGAGAACATTGTGGCCTTGCTAATTTATGGTTTGGTTCTATTCCCACTCGGATCAATTCATAGATGTCAATGTCAAGTGTTTCTTACCATGATCCGGTGCCTACCTTACTTGGAGACATTCTACATTCTCTCCTTTTCGTACTACTAGCGACAAGGAACTCTCGTATGTTGTATCCGTTACTTTCAAGGTGGTTTATTTCCCTTTCCATCGGTTTTGAAGAATGAACAAAGGTTGAGATGGTCTCAAAGATTGATGTCACTCTCTCGTTCGGATGTCCAGTTTGAATCTTTTCTCTCAAAAGGATTTCACATTCATTGGCGTTGTGGAGAATTCCCTAATGTACCACTTGGTATAAGGGAGTGTGCCTACAACCCTTCTCTAGCTCTCGTCGGTTTGGTTTTGCTCGAAGAGAGATGGTCCACATGATATGCTTCTCCAAGATGTTGTGTTCGACTACAATCACGATCTCGAATTCACGAAGGTTTATACATGCTTGGGGCATGGTAAAGAAAGCGATACCAAGACTTTGGGGCACCGAACTCCATTCCTTGGGAACCTTACCTCAGATGGGAGTGCGAGCTCGACTCAAAACCTCGTGATGCCATTCACGCTGTTTACGGTAATTATGGAACACTGTTGCTGGGTGGCGTACCCTATCTTTGTTCTCCATCGACATGCCCTGCGATTTTGAAGACTTGAAGAGATCTGGATTGACAAAGAAGAAAGGATACCTTTGAAGCTCGATCTTTCTGTAATGAGAAGAAAGTTCTAGAGTTGACCAGCTACTTCATGAGGCGAAATATCAGCTACATCGGCACCAGAGGAAGCGCATGGGAGACTTAGAGCTTTAGGATGTTTATGTTTTCTTTTATTGTTTGAACTATCTCTTGTACTGAAAAGAATAATAAAAAGTACTAATAAATGTTTGTTCATTGCTTGTTTAACAAATTTAAATCTCTAGGTCCTTGAAAACATTGCATTGCATCCATAAACATTACATATTATTGCATCACAGGTACATTGGAGTTGGTTTCTCATTTTCGCTATTTATTTTAGCGAAATGGCTCTTGAGCAATTGTCGAAGATCTCGGGCTCGGAATGCTCGGTTCGTGAGATGTTCTGGCTTGGTCAGGCGAAGATGCGAAGAAGCTCATCAACAAGAAGAAGAAGGTTGTTGGTCTCCTCGACATGGGTAGGCGTTTCAAGGGGTCCTAAGGTGGTCGGCCGTATTGAGCTCTCTGAAGGAAGTGTCCATACAGGGGGGTGAGGGTGATGAAGGTGGGCAGAAAGAAGGAGGAGGACGGTCGATTATAGCCACACTCACGAGGAAGATGACAAGTCTGACAACAAGATGAACTGAATCTTGTGGAAATCACGAAGAATAAGGGCTGAACTTTGATGACTAGTCTTGTTCTGATTGTGATTCAAGTTCCGAGTTCACTACTTTTGCAGTATGATGGCATGTCTTGCCCTAAAACATTTGATCCTATGTCCGGAAGATCAATCCCCCTTGATGAGAGAAAGTTGTGGATGCACTTATTTCAAAGAGTTTTAGGAACCAGGTTGGAATGGTACTCGACTAGAAACGGAGTATCCGTACTTGGGTGACTTAGGTGATTTTCTGAAGACAATATGAGTACATGCGAATTGACACCCCTTTCGCATGCAACTACAAAAGCATGTCTATGGGTTGACGAGAAGTTCAAGGAGTATGCTCGGAGTGGAGATCTAGCGGTGAGTTCAACCACCCTTGTCGATAGGGAGTTGGTTGATATGTTCATGGGGACAGCGGGCCATTTCTTGATCATCGATTGGAAATTCTTCATCCGGTTCAGAGTTGATATTGACGGTGAGCATTGAAGTGGTATTAAGAGTGGGAAGATTCATGTAGAGGCATCTTGAATCTTTGCGAAGAGATCTTTTGGTACTAAGAAAGAAGCTAATCTTTGTATATGTCGGGAAAAGCAGGAGCGAGGCCGGTGTGCTCGATACGTGGGGGCGGTTGTGATCTCGATCCTACATCGGCACAACCTCGTTGAGGCGGGCGCAGCGTGGCAGGCAGCATGAGGCCGGTTCAAGATCAACATACCTGCCGCTGACCTTGCGACCATGTTGAAGGCGGTGATAACCTTGAGGGATCCTCCTCGGAATGTCAACACTTCCTCTCCAGTACAATCAAATGCTAAATGTGCTTACCATTCCAACGACCGGGCGACGGACAATTGTTGGGCTCAAGAAGAACAAATTCAAGATATGATTGAAGCTAGCAGTTGAGTTTGATCCTCACGTTGAGACTCCGAATGTGATCAGCCTATGCCTAACCATGACAAGAGTTCAATCTTTGTTGGTGGCGATACTTATGTTTTAACATAGATGACTTGACCATTCATTATTTGTTAAGAAGAATACATTTGCAATAAGTGTGATCCGAGATGGGAGAGTTATCGTTGGTGCATGCACTTTTGATGGTTGTGGTTGAGAAGGCGTGTTGATGCATGATGGATAGCAAGTGAGATACTATTTACGAAACCACACAATGCAGAAGTTGTGTGAAATGTCTAAGTTGAAGATCGACAATGCGACAGCGTATCATCTTGGGATACCTTGGGGCAGCCAGTGGAAAGTATGATTACATGGTGAAGTACAACATCACGATAGTTACAAGATTCCTATTGAAGATGTTAAAGCGTAGGATGGGGTGACGATTTCAGAAGACTATCTTGATGTTAACAAGTTTTCCTCTGCTGATTAAAATGCCAGGTGGCACCTCTCATCTATTCTTCTCAGACCGGTTCCATATTCCTCGACAGCTATCCCTTGGAATTATGGGTGATGTTTACTATCGTGGTGTCGAGCAAGATCTCGACAATTGAAGATCTTCTTGCTGAAGTTTCTATTCGACATTGACAACATCCGGGATCGATGGGTGACCCGAATCGGAAGGGTATTCTCTCGGATATCTCCTCCAAAGACATGACTCCGGCTCGCATTCCATTCTCGATCAATATCCCAGACTGGGAAAGAACGTTACTTCATCACCGCTCGGCCAGTACCAAGGAAGTTCTTGAAGACACCTCAAACAAAATGGAGAAATTAGAAGATCATCAAGAAGAGTGATTACAATGTTGTGGAGCAGTTAGGACGAGACTCGTCCAATTTCCATGCTCGCTTTGCTCTTGCTCGAGGCTGTTACTAATGCCTTGGTGAAGTTTGAAGAATGCTCATGTGCCGTGAAACTACTGATCATTCGAAGTTTGTATTGCTAGCACGGCTTGCCATGACTGAAGCGCTACTCGATCTTGATCACTTCCTTAGGAAAGAAACAACAGGCCTTGCACATCTATTGAATGCAGGCGCCTATCTCACGTCTTGGTTGATACGGTTGCTCACGAATATCCTTCAGAAGGCTGCTTTTGATCGACTTGATGTCGAAGGGTTGGTTCACGAGACGGTGACATAGTCGTGAGCTTTTGATGGTTCTAGCCCTTACGATGGAGAGCTCACTGCTGTCAAAGTCGGTTCCCGGACTTTTGATTCTACTTTCTTTGTCATGGACATCAAATCCGACCTACTCTTACTTGGGCCCTTGGATACATGGGTGACTGTACCTCTGCCTTACATCGGTACCGGTGAAAGGAAAGTTGTTACGGTGTGTGGTGAAGAAGAGTACATGGTCGATCATCTCGGTCATTGCTATCTCGAGATGGAGGGTGAATTCTTGAGACTCCTGTCAAGCTTTTGAAATTCCGGTGCTGTTGACTCTCCATCTCTAAAATTGCTAAGTTAGCCTAGGATGGCCTCTTTGAAAGATGCTCAGCTCTTTTGAACAAGGAGGTAGTGCTATTTGAGGCATCACTGATCTTCCTTTCAAATTTGACAAGGCAGGTTTAGCACCCGCCAGAATTGGGAAGATGATCGCCTGTGACGTGCCGGTAACTTCCTTTCGCATCAGCCAGTGGAATCCATGCTATAGAAGCGGCGACAACGGCCGACGCCAACAAGTGGATCTTGACTCGGATCATGGGCTCGACAATTGGAAGGCGAAGGCGTCACCAATCTCCTTTAGCGGGAGTAATTGCTTTTGTTTATTTTGCTACCGTATTTCTTTATGTTTGAACAATAAACTTTGAAAGCTTTGGTGCCTTGCGGGCGTCATGGTTCGTTCACGAGGGTTTTTATCTATCGTTTGCGTATTTTCATTCAATAAATTCGTTGGACTTTTGCATTCAATTGTTTGTTTCTTTCATTTTACTTTATCACCCTTCAAAAGCTGTGTTCTTACACACACCGCGTGATACTGCGGAATCACTCAGTCGTTAATAACGGCTGTACTGCTAGTGCTAAATATGACTTGATAATCCGATCTACCAAGCGAAGGCGAAAGTGAGGAAGATTGTGAAGTGCCGGGAGAACTTGCGATTCTACTGACGAAGGCGAATTATACTGCCATGAAGCGAGTTGAGGTTGTGAATTTGGAGTCTTGAGCGAGGCAGAAAGAGATCAAGATGAGAGCGGGTCTTGAGAGCGGTGTTAAAGAAAATTTGGTTCGGATGCTACGAGACTATATTGAGGTTTTGCTTGGTCATCGAGGACATACCGGTTTAGAGATATTGTGGTTCATCGATTTAAAGGAAGGTTTTCTCCAGTGGCAGAAGGTTCGTCGTCTGCGGAAATGTCGAGAGAAAATCAAAGCGAAGTTATGAAGCGGTTCATTGCTGGTTTCCTAGCTGTTACTTCATCCACGATTGGGTTGCGAATGTGGTACCGTGCCAAGAAGGATGGTAAGTACAGAATGTGTGTGGATTCGAGAGATACGAACAAGCGAGTCAGAGCGATTTCCACTTCCTCGTATTGATGTTGGTTGACAACTGCTCTGGCATAGGTTTTCTCCTTCATGGATTTCTCGTTCTGATCGAGATCAAAATGGCTCAGAAGACATGGAAGACTACTTCGTTACCTGAGGGCACTTTTGCTACAAGGTTATGCCGTTTGATTGTGAAGCGCGGTGCCACTTATCGACGTCTATGGTAACATTATTTCATGACATGATTCATCACGAGATAGAGGTCTATGTCGGCGACATGATAGCTCGATCAGGTGAGGAAGAACATCTTGATCATTTTGCGAAGCGTTTGAAGTTGAAGAAGTACAAATTGAGACTTAATCCTAACAAGTGCACCTTTGGAGTCGGATCCGGAAAAATCCTAGGGTTTGTAGTCGATGGAAGAGGTATTGAGGTTGATCCGCCAAGGTTAAAGCTATTCAAGATGCGGCTCACTTGCAGAAGGAAGTCGAGAGGTTTCTTGGGCGATTGAACTACATTGCGGATTCATTGCACTGTACTGTGAATGACGATTGCGAGCGCTTTTGACAAAATCAAAGAGTACCTTGAGAATCCTCCGTCCTTATACCACACAAGGAAGACCTCTCATCATATACTTGGCGGTGCTAGAAATTCAATGGGGTGTGTGTTGGGGCAACATGGCAGATGCAGTCGAAAGAGCATGCAATATACTACCTTAGCAAAAGTTTACCGGTGCAGAGCAGGATACTCATGACTTGAGAAAACTTGCAGCGCTTTGGCAGGGCGCTTTCATGACTAAGGCGATTGTATGTTGACTCACACTACCTTGTTGATTTCCAAGATGGATCCGATAAAATACATCTTTGAGAAACCAGCTCTCTTGGAAGAATTGCAAGATGGCAAATGATCTTGACCGGTATGACATCGATTACACTTCTCGAAGCGATCAAAGGAAGTGTGGTAGCGATCATTTGGCTCATCGAACCGTAGATGACTATCGATCTATCGATTCAATTTCGAACGAAGATGTTTTACTGATTCTGATTGCAAGAACCGGGCCAGACGAAGGACTGAACAAGGATCTCGATGGACTATGGTCTTTGATGGAGCCTCAGCGCTTGGTAATGGCATTGGCATGTCATTACATCTGACCCGGACATACTCCTTTCACCGCGGTTATGTTTGATTGCACTAACAACATGGTGAGTATGGGCGTGCATCATGGGTCTTAAAGCTGCTATTGACTTAGAATCAGTTCTTACAAGTGTATGGAGACTCGGCTTTGGTGATCGATCGATTAAGGCGAGTGGGATGCGAGCATCCGAATCTCATTCCATATCGAGCATGTTACGGTTTGATTCCTTACTTGAAGATCACTTTCAATCATTCCACGAAGAATGGGTTGGCGGCGCATTGGCTACTATATCGTCTATGTTCAAGGTTAGATGGGACAACGAGGCTCCCGGATCATCATTGAGAAGTTTGACGAACCGACATTGTTGAGCTTGACACGGAGAAACCTTGGTACTATGGCGTGAAGAGGTATCTTGAGACTCGGGAATATCCAGAGGCATCATTAATGATAAAAGTTCATGATAAGGTTTGCATCCAAATTCTTCCTCGTGTGGCATCTTATACAAGCTGACCACGACTTGTGCTTACTCCGTGTGTAGACGAAAACGACAATGCGTATCATGGAAGAGAATTACGGTAATTTGGTACCCACTCGATTGGACACTATGCTAAGAAGATTTTGAGAAACGAGTTACTATTGGTCCACCATGGAAGGCGATTGTCATAGCTATGCTCGATCTTGTCACAAATGCGGTTATCCGAGCAAGTGCCGCCTCCGGTACCTCTGAATGTTTCTTCTCTTGTGGCCCGCAATGTGGGGCATTGACATGATTGGAGAGATTAAACCCACTTCCAATGGACATCGTTTCATCCTTGTGGCAATTGATTACTTTACCAAGTGGGTAGAAGCGACCTCGTATGCATCATTACCGGGAATGTTGTGGCTCGATTCATCAAACATAATCTTATGCATCGGTATGGCACTCTGAAAAAGGATTATCACAGATAACGGTTCCAATCTCAACAACAAGATGATCACAGAACTACGTTGAATCAAACATCCTGACTCTCTCTTATCGGCCTAAGATGAATGGCGTGGAATGACAAGAACATTAAGAAGATTATCTGAGAAGATGGCGGTGACTTACAAAGATTGGCATGAGATGTTACCATTTGCTCTTCATGGTTAGCACTTGACACGAACATGTGAGGCGACCCTTCTCTCTTGTATGCGGTATGGCCGTCTTACCCATCGAGGTTCGGATACCCTCGACGAGTCCTCCGGGAGGCGAATTAAGCGAGGCGATTGGGTCGGACTCGGCTTGACCAGTTAACGTTGATGAGAAGCGACTGCATCCATGCCATGGACAGTTTGTAAAGCGAATGATGGAGCATTTAACAAGAAATTGACAAGGTCTACCAAGTCGGTGATCTAGTAGTCAGCATCATTCTTCACAAGGTGATCGGTAGGACTCCACATGAGGGACCATTTGTAGTCGAACGATATTTTAAATGATACTAGCACCATGGATGGTGAAGACTTCCACAATGACAGGAGTAGTCAAAAATACTACGCATAAAAGAGACCGCTGGGTCGACGAACCTAGGCAAAAATAAGGGCATCTGGCGACCAAAGGTTCGGGCAAAAGTTAAGGATATATACAAAACATGTACACGGCAATCGAAAACACGAAAAGGCGGCTTGGGCAAAAAGTATCATTGGACAAAACCAGAAAGGCGGTCTAGAGCAAAGTTAAGATTTAAGCGACTATGTCTCGGATCATCACGCTTCGGACTACTATCGGCATTCAAGATTCAAATGGCGAATCGATCTCTCACTTTCTCTTGCGGCAAGGAGATGAGATAGTTGAAATATGAGTACTAGCATAGTTGGAACTTAACGAGATTGTTTCACATAGCTTTTAACTTTCTTGTGTACAAACTACTTGGCCATCGCCACCTTTCAAAAAAAATATATCGACTTCTTTCTCTTTACAATTTACATTTGTTGTTTGCAATAAGTCAGGCGTTTGCTTTGAATGACTATCGCGTTTGACAATAAGAATCGATCACAAACATACGAAAAGTGAATATGCAAAGTACTTACTATAGGTTCGGTGGGATGATGAAAGGTCGAATAGTTCCCGAGCATAAAGGTGTCACCTGACACACCTTGGTATAAGGAATCCTGACGGATTCCACTCAATCGAGCAACGTTACATCGGTCTCTAGCGGTAACACTCATCAGTCAGGTATTCATCCCAGTAGACGGTCTCAATCCTTCCCTTTCCCGTTAGCGATATCCGGACTGAAACTTGGTGAGATAGTGCATCGGAGAAACATACACCTTTATTCCCGGCCGGAGATTACAGCGGACTCTAGACTCTTCAACGGGTCTCGTGACCATCAAATGCTCTCCCGTGAGATCACTCGGAATCCCATGAGCACCTCTAAATTTCCTCGGGGGTCTACATAAGGTCCTCAGCGGATCGCCTCCCGGACTCCTCGGCGGGGTCTATATATGAGATCTCAATAGCGAGCCTCTCAAATCTCTACCCTCAACAATGTCTAGGCCCAGACTTGGTCGAGATAGTGCATCGGAGGAATCCGGGATATCTTTCTTCTCCTTCAAAGCGGGGTTCTCACTTACTCAATTCCTCGAGCGAAGTAGAAATCTTAAGCAGAATATCCGCATCTTCTTCAGATGGATGTGTTTTGAAATATCACAACATTCATCATTCATTCATTTCTCATAAAGTCATAATTCATGCATATGTCATTCATATACCTTTATCATGCATCATACTTTGCATAAGACTATAAATATTCTAATTTCTCTTGATTTCTCCAAGCGAGTATGATCATTGCGCAAGCAGGTCGAGTTAAGCCGAATCGGCGGAAAACTATACGAAAGACCGCCCTTGGTTGTCCTCAAGGCAGCGGGTCGAGGATTAAGCCCGACCGGCGGAAAACTATCAGAAAGACCACTCTGGTTATCCTCGATAACAGGCAATGGATCGACACCCGTGCCAGCGGGGAAGCTATCACATTCTTGCCAACTACAATTTCCCTCGGGTGATCGAGAAGATTTATTCGACCTCTCTTTATTATCAACAAGCGGCTACGATGCAGCGTGCACTTCGATTGCCTTGGATGGCATCTTAAGCCCGTCTCCGACTATTTGTCAACATCTCTTCACTCTCCGAATCTGCATATATGGTTAAAAATCAATACAGACCGATAACTTCATTCAAAGTGAACACGAAGTCTAACGTCGACTCCGCCGGATGGCATCTTAAGCCCGTCTCCTCTCGTTCTAGGAACATCTACAGTCTAACGTCGACTCATTCCCCGACGCCCTTCCGGATGGCATCTTAAGCGTCAGTCAGCTCTCCCCAACAACCTCGGGTCTGAGCGTCGACTGGTTCCCGGTAAGTCTCAACCTCCGAATGGCATCGTAAGCCCGTTCCGCATCATCCACCAGCGGCGGTGCAAATTTTCGGGTGTACTCGGTGTTGATCATCTTCACCTCCGGTCACGAAGACAAGCATGTCAATCTAACCCTCGGTACAAAGATTGAGCAGGCGGTATCAACCCAAAATTTGCCCTCCATCTTCTCAAGATTTCATACATCCAAACTCGAAAGTTCCTCGAGTTGATCAGACAAACTCTCTCTAGACAATCAACCCAAACTAGGGTTTGGTATCTCTCAAGTCAAGATGAGTTCCAACATCTCCAATGACCTTCATGCCTCCTCATATGCTTCAAAGATTCTCCATGTCAATTTTCAAGCCTCGTCAAGTTTCCTCGAGACATTTCAGGATGGTTGAAAATCGGGTGTTGGACAAAAGTCAGCTGTGGTCAACATCAGTCAAAACTTCGATTTTTGGTCAACATCCTCATTTTGAAGTTACATTCATCATTTGATCAAGGGTTGATCATGATTCATCAAGAAAACTCAAGATTTGCCCAAAGTCGAACTTTCTAAATTAGGGTTTAGATGAAAAGTCAATGAACTTTGATTGGTCATAACTTTCTCATACTTTCTAAATTTTCCACCACCTCTTGTTTTGAAGGAAATTCAATTCTCTACAACTTCATGTCTCACAAGAATGTCCAAAAATGCTTCATTTGAGAGGTATAGCTCAAAACATTCTGAGTCATTTTCAAAGTCAACAAAAAGTCAACTTTTGTTTGGAAGATATTTTGAGCATGGTAACTCAATTGAGATGAGACCAAAACATTGGTTAGAGGACTCTTAGAGCTTTCCAAAAGTCCAAGAACTCTCAAAATGTGGAAAATTGAGCAAGTTGCACCATTCACAAGTTAGGCAATTTTGAAAGAATGCACAAGAGAGATACTTCAAAAATCAAATCTTTTGCAAATGGGCCTATCTTTTCTTCATCCTAACTTGTTTCTCAAGCAATTAGGAATATCCAAGCCAATGCCACGAATTTTTGGTTTATTTTCTATTTAATTTGGAATTTATTCATTTAAATACAAATTAAATTCAAAATAAAGTATAAAATCAAAATTAATTGAAAGATTGATTTTATTCTTTCCTTGATGTCAATTAACTCACAAATGCTAGCCAAATCAGAATTGAAGCAAAAAGGCAAGATTGGATTGAAATTGATCAAATTTGAAAATTTGATTTTCATGAAAAAATCAAATTTGATTATCATTGATTATTGATCAAATCTTTCCAAATTCAATCTCAAATCCTTCCGGTATATACCTGATGCATATCAATCAAAGAGGACAAAATTTGCTCCAGAACCTAGTTTCAAACTCAAAAATCCGTGCCTCTCAAGCAAATTGTAGACCTAGTTCCGACCACTTTCAATCGCATTTGAGGATTCCATTGCATTCCTTGGGTTGTTACGAGCGATCAGAACCTTTACATCATCCAAAAGCATCAAAACACATAATCAATTTGGTTTGTTCATGTTTTCTCAAAATCGATTTCATTATTCATGCATTTTTCATGATTCGTTGTTGTTTTGTGATTAGAATGAAGGTTACAAGCTTTACAGGCGAGGTTAATTGCATTTCCATGGCTTAGACGAGAATCACCATAGTTAGGGTTTTCGGCCTCGATTTAGGGTTTCTATATAGGAAAAATTGGACCCGAGGTGGTACCATTGAATTAGGACAACATCGGAATCGAACCATGGTTTCAAATATAATTTATATTATGTGTATGCATTTTGTGTATTGAGGGACATAGCGTCGAACAAAAGCTATTTGGATTTTCAAATATTCAAATCGGAGAAGGCGATCGTTGGCGCGGAGGCGAGGCAAGTGGGAAAGTGACACTGTTATAACCTTTTCGCTCCGGGACTTCACGATGATGTACACATGGCGTAGTGGTCGGTGATGTTGGACCTCGAGGTTTGACTTCATGTCCTCGATTCGAGTCCCCAGGACCATTTGGTTTTACACTTTTCCAAAACTCTATTTTCATATTTTCTTTAATTTCTAATATTTTCATTATACTTTAATTCTTTTCATGATTTTTTATTCGCATTTAAAAATTACCAAAAATATTTTCTTTTACATTATTTTCATAAAATCTTTATTTAATTTATAAAATTAAAAATACCTTTTGCATGCATATTTATTTTTATTTTGATTTTAGCATTTAAATCTCCATAAATTGGTTTTAATTATTAAAATACATCTAAAAATTCCAAAAAATTTATTATAGCTTATTTATCTTATTTCCGGCATGCATAAATTTTCTCATATTAAAATTGCATTTTTCTAACATTTTCTCTTATTTCAATTTCATCATATTTCCGATTTTCTTATTCTTTCACGAGGTTGCTCGATTCGGACATTTTTCTTTTATCATTTTATTTTTCCAATAATGTAACTGCTCATGGGATGTAATAGTTTAATTTAGGACTTTTACTTTCCGCCTCCTAATTATGTATCCCCAAAGCCATGTAATAGCGTAGGTTTATCTTTCCTTTTACATTCCGCATTTTACTTTCCGCACCCTTATCAATTGCTAGTAATTAGGCGTGTATGGCAAGATAATAATTGGACATAGCTCACACTAATTTCAAGATAAAATATCCGATTTGACACTTCTTTCACACACGCACCCCTAGGGTAATTCTCTCTCGATGCCTTCGATTACAAATGGTCATGTCCCTCGAGCGTGGGGTATTCTAACCGTTGCCTTCCAACAAATCATCATAGTCCCTTGATACAAGATCATAAGACCCACGCGATGTAGCCTCCGAATACATGATCTTGACCTCGATTGTAAGCCTCTGAAAATGATGATAGTCCGAATGTGCTAGGATACTTCCTCTGAGTTGCCTTCTATGACCATCCGATGTCCCAGATGTCCGCTTACATCCAGCGAATGGAGCTACCTACTAACTAATGGTATGGCGCTATTCTCAAGGAATGTAGAAGTACCACAAAGCGACCAATTAAAGGTGGGTAAATAAGTCTTTTAGTTGCTGCCTACAACAAATGCTTTTCACACTACACTCTCTTTCAAAGTTCAATTTCTTTTCAAAACAAAACATTTCCGAACACTTTGTATACACTCCTATGAGTCATTACAAAGTCAAAGCGAAATACCTTTCTTTTCAAAACATCTTTGTCAAACACACGCAATTTTAAAAAGTTATCTAAGCAACTAAGAGCCCGTAGAATAAGCTGCGGATGGAAAGGGGTGCTAATACCTTCCCTTTTCATAAACATTCTCGAACTCGAGAATCTAACGAAGGTCTTTTTACATTACTTTTACCTTCCCTTAATTGGATAAAAATAAAGTCGGTGGCGACTCTTGCTATCCGCACATTTGGATACAAAATCCTACAAAGTCGAGTTCAAGTATCACAATTACCACCAAAGTTTGAGTTGGTTCATCTGTCCTATAATAGTAACGGGTTCTAGGAATCTCATATCATAGATCTTTCTCGTAGGCGTTTATTTCAATCTGACCCAAGTGGTCGATCGAAAATATCCCAAAAGTCATCTGATCTGGCGAGCATCGACCAACCTTAGTCTGCTGCACCAAAGCCGGCCATCTCACTACCTTCTAATGGCCAAGATGGGTCAATTACGGTTCTAAAAGTTTAGTTAGTGCTTGATGACACCACGCGAAGCCAAATACTATCCTCGACTTGGAAATGAAGAGTATCGGGACATCCAAGTGTCACACTAACGTAGCCATCATGTTGACCGTTTCGATATCACGTCTAACGATCGCGATGATCTAATGCTACTTACCTAAAAGGCTTAGGATCGGGGTGTAGGACTAACAATATAATACCCAAGCAACCCTTAAAGATAAAGCAAGCAAGTCAAACAAAAAGCAATAAAAGTTATCTAGAAATCCCTAAGGTAATTCTCTCTTTGGGTGTGTCCCAGGAGTCGCCGATTACGTGACACGGTGAAGCCCGACTTTTAGTGTTTTTATCGCAAATGTGCGGATAGCAAGAGTCGCCACCGACTTTTATTTTATCCAATTAAGGGAAGGTAAAAGTAGAAAAAGACCTTCGTTAGATTACGAGTGGGAGAATGGTTATGAAAAGGAAGGTATTAGCACCGCTCCATCCGTAGTTATCTACGGGCTCTTAGTTGCTCTAGATCACTTTTTAAATTGCTTTACGTGTGTTGACAAAATGTTTTGAAAAGGCATTTCGCTTTGACTTTGTAATGACTCATGTAGGAGTGTATACAAAGTGTTGGAAATGTTTCGTTTTGAAAAGAGTTTGAACTTTGAAAAGAGTGTGTGGTGTGAAAAGCATTTGGTAGAGCAAGCAACTAAAGTCTTATCACCTACTCAAATTGGTCATTTTTGCATTGTTACGTTCCTTTAGAATAGCTTAGCCATACCATTAGTTAGTAGGTAGCTCCATTCGTTGGATGTAAGCGGGACATTCGAAGGGACATCGGATGGTCATTGGGCAACTTGTGAGGTATCCTAGCACATTCGAAGGACTATCATCATTTTTCGTGGCGACAATCGAGGTCAAGATCATGTATTCGGAGGTGACATCGTGGGTCTTATGATCTTTGTATCGAAGGACTATGATGATTTGTTTGTGAGGCAGGATACCTACGTTCGGGGACATGACCATTTTGAATCGTAAAGCGACGAGAGAGAATTACCAGGGGTGCCGCGTGTGAAAAAAGTGTGTTGATTCGGATATTTTATCTTGCAGATTAGTGGGCTAAGTTCATTATTATCTTGCCATACACGCCTAGTTACTAGCAATTGATAAGATGCGGAAAGTAAAATGCGGAATGTAAAGATGCGGAAAGGTAAATCCTGCTATTACAAGGCTTTGGGGAGATACATAATTTAAAATGCGGAAAATAAAGACCTAACTTTAAACTATTACATCCCATGACGGTTACATTATTGAAAAAAATAAAATGATAAAGCGAATCGTCTGAATCGGATCAACACCGTAAAAGAGCAATCGGAAAATCTGAGATGAATCGAATAAGAGAAAAATGTTAGAAAAATGCAAATTTTTATATGAGAAAATTATTACATCTTTGAAATAATATAAATATGCTAAAATAAATTTTTGGGATTTTGGATGCAATTTAATAATTAAGAACTAATTAAATGTGATTTAAATGCAAAATATGAATAAAATAAATATGCATACAAAATTGTATTTTTAATTTATTAAATTAAATAAAGATTTTGAAAATAAATGCAAAAGAAAATTAATTTTGATGATTTTTAAATGCATAAATAAAAATATGAAATTAATTAAAATAACATGCAAATATTAAATAAAATGAAAATAGAAAAATAATTGAAAAAGTTTGAGTTTGTAAAAGAAAAGAAAGAACCGGTCCCAGTGAATCGAACTCATGCCTGGAGAGTATCTTTGCACGAGCGCCTTAACCACTGGGACCAAGATGATGACCATTTCACAGGCCCAGCATTTGAGCACAGAGATCTTTGTTTGAGCCATTTAGCCTACATTAAATAGCGAAAGAATAAGAAAACCGATCTTCAATGTACAGTTATGAAATTTCATGCCATGATATGTGATGTTTATGCAATGCAATGCATTTTCAAGGACCTTCTTCTCGACACATAGCGAGCTGACGTATCCCTTTCTTCTTTTAGTTGAATGCGGGATCTCTTCAAGTCTTCAAAATCGGTGGCATGTCAGGATGCGAGCGATTATAGGATTTGTCACCTATAGCAGGTTCCATAATCCTTGGTAACACGGGTGTAAATGACATCATGAGATTTTTGAGCTCGAGCTCGCACCATCGACCTTTGAGACCACTTCACCTTTGCTCGTTCTTGATTCTTGATTAGTAAGTCTTGAAATAAACCACGGAAAGTAAAGGTATGCAACACATGAGAGTTCCTTGTCGTTTGATAGTACTAGTGTGGATAGAATGCTGAATGTCTCCAAGTAAGGTAGGCACGGGATTATGAGTGAGGAATATCTTGATGGCGTTCACGTCATGAACTGATGCGGATAAGAAATAACACCAACCCATAGATTAGCAAGGCCACATGTCTTGAATGCATAGAAACTCATAGCTTTAAGGAATTCTTGAGCCTTCTTTATCGAAACTTAGCAAGCAAACCCTTAACTCCGCTTCTTGTTTCCCAATTAGCTTCAATGTCTGGGCGTTTTAGATGTAATGATGATGCGATGTCTTCCTACTTAGGAGCCTTTTCTGAACTGGTGAATGGTATCTGATCAAGGATAGGCACCCCAAGTAGCTTAGAGAACTTTTCCAAGGTAGGAACCAACTGATAATCTGGGAATGTAAAGCAATGTTGTTTCGGATCGAAGAACTGGAATAAGGCGTGCATCATATCTTCTTCACCGGAGATAACCAAATCAAGCACATAACCATGTCTTTTGATGAACGAGCATGATCGGAATTTACGAAACCAATTCTTTGAGTTGAGATGTGTCATACCCCAATTTTGACCTAATATACCACCTCGCATATGCATCATTGCATCACTAATTTGAACATAATTGATCGTGTGTGCTTCAGAAGTCAAAATCGAGGTTTCATCAAATTTTCATCTGTTCAAGAGGTGATCAATTAGTGTTTGAGTTTTCACTCACCTCAAATGATCTATCTTAATCAATCATCAGCGGTTGATCTTGGATCCCACTTTTTCATGATCTATCAAGAATCGACCAATTAGGGTTTTTATCGAGGATAGGGAATCACTGACTTTCTGATCAATGTATGACCTTTTTTCTTGGAGATTGATCTTTATATCTTCAATGCAACATCTTGACCTAATTTCTTGATTCAAAACATCACAGAAGTTCACATTTTTCATCAGTCAATTTTTGGATCATCTGATGAAATTTCATCTGCACTGAAAAGTCAAACTTTGACTTTTGGTCAAATTTTTCAAGACAACTTTTTCAATCATCAAAATACTTCAAATGATCCATCATGATCATAAAAAATCTAGAAATATGGAAAAGTCAACAAAAAGTCAAAATTTCCAACACTTAGAAATTTTTTCAAGTGTTAGAAATTTCATGTTTTTTCCTACTTTCATGGCAATTTTTCACATAGTTCTATTTGGAATTAGAAAAAACTCAAAACATGAAAGTTGTAGCCCTTGTTACAAGATTTCCAAATGTCCAAGAACTTGCAAAACCATTTTGTCCAGCTATACTTTTGATTTTGAAACATAGAGCTCAAAAGCCATGAATTTCAAGTTCATACTTCAAAATTATAGGTCATTTTTGCATTTTCTCCTTCTAGATGCCTTATCATCACTTAGAGGCAGCTAGTAACTGATAAATATCAGTTTGAATGATTGAAGATAGTATTGGATCAAAGAAAACTTAACCATGGTTAAAGGTAACTTTTGCATTAAATGCAAAAGATTCGATATGACCTCTTAACCAAGTTGCAAGTTTCCTTCAATGATAGCTTTGCCAAATCATTCAGTTTCCTTGGCCTATAAATAGAGTCATTTCCTCAAATTCAAACCACACCAAAGCTATGCAAATCAAGCTTTCACTATTCTTTCTTGAATTCTAAGTTTCATAGTTCAAAGTGAGGAATTTTTGCAATTTGTGATTCTTGCAAAATCTGAGAGAAACTTGGTGTCTAACATGTCTTAAACATCAAATATAACTTGTTTGAAACTTAAAATCAACTTAAGAACAACTGAAAATCGAATTTCTTTTCAAAGTTTCAAAACTTGCATATGATGCCTTAACATCCAAACGATAATTTGCTCGAGCTAGTCTTGATTTTATCATTTGAACATCATCTATACACTTCATATGAATGATCAAGTCATCATCCTTGACATGTAACACCTCTAAACCATGAATTCGAAGTTTACATCAAGCATATGCAGTTGGACTTGGGTGGAGTAGTTCGGACCATTTCAAAGTGAGCATAGTGATCAAAACCTTCCATAAGGTTCGTGGTGCTCAAACCATCATCAAACAACAATGGAAACACTCTAAGGAGGATTTCGATTTCAGTTTGAAGAGGTAAGTCACTCATACTTAACTCTATGATTCATGCATTCCGGTTCAAAAACGCTTGTTTGTTTTGTTTACGCATTCGCGATCATTAACCCTCGATCAATTGATCAATTCTATGGCCATACACAATTTCATATTGATTTTAAAAATTAGGGTTCTTCGTGTTTCGGAAAAATTAATCATCTAAAACTGAAAATAAATAAATTAACCACCACCATCATGTTCTGGTTAAATTTCGAGCAAGTTTGATGTTTATAGCTTTCAATTTCATCATGAAACGAATTAAGTTGGATGATTGGATGAAGAACATCATCGTCGTTTTCTAATTCAAATATTTGTTTTATAATATAATAACATGGAATGAGATATATGAACGGATGTATTGCCGCCCGGTGATTTGCCAACTCACTCTTAGTCCTTTGCCTTGCCTTTTGATGGTCACAGGGTCGAATCCCCTGGGACCATTTGTCACTTTTTTGTTGCTTTTCTTCACATTTTTAATCAAACTTCAATACTTTCAAAAACCAATCAAAACTTCTCATTTTGAGATGATTTTTTACACACTTGTCATTTAATGTACCTATTTTATGATTATGCAAAAAAAACCCAAAAATATTTTCTTTTGATTATATTTTTATTAAGCCGAAAACGAGACATTTTAAGGTATTCTTAAGTACTTTGCAAAGGATGTTCTCTCGAACTTTCAAAACTCAAAACTTTTCTAAACTTCTTGTGATATATTTCATCTTTCAAAACATTTTCAAGATCTTTTCAAAACATTTCAACAAACTTACATCTTTTTCCATGATCGATCCGATTTGAAGATAAAACAGAATCAGTTTTTCCTCGAATTTCTTAATCGATCGTGGGCCTCCTCATTGTAAGTCCCAATTCTTTTATGTACATAGTTATTTCCTTGTACATATCCAATTCTTTGTACATATCAATTTTACTTGTACATAATACAAATATCTTTGTAAATATTCAAATATAGCAAACTTTCGTTCGTTCATTCGCTCGTTTATACACCACTTCCATTGGTATCAAAGTGGAATTATTCGGTGAAACTTCTCTTAAAACCAATGGGCCTCCCTCACGGTGTAAGTCCCACCCTCCTATGTACATACACATTTCCTTGCACATAAATATCCTTGTGTATATTCATTCCTTTGTACACATTCAAACTCGTAAATATTCAAGTTACACTTGTTTCAACGCTCGTTTTACACACTTGTTTATATTTCCTTCATAAACTCACTGTGAATAGACTTCATACACTTGTTTATATTGTCTAGTTATAACATAACAAACTAGTCTAACAATTAGATCCCCTGAGTTAGCCTCCTCTTGGGCTTTGTGTGTATCTGTGAACGACTTTGTAGAATTTTGTATCATAAATGTGCGGATAGCAGAGTCGCCACCGACTTTTCTTTTATCCAATTAAGGGAAGGTGAAAAGAACAGGAAAAGACCGTTAGATTACGAGTAAGGAGAAGGTTATGAAAGGGAAGGTATTAGCACCCTTTCCATCCGTAGTTATCTCTGGCTCTTAGTTGCTCTTAGATCACTTTAAAATTGTGCTTTGTGTGTTTGACAAAATGTTTTGAAAAGGCATTTCGCTTTGACTTTGTAATGATTCATGTAGGAATGTATACAAAGTGTTCGGAAATGTTTCATTTTGAAAAGAGTTTGAACTTTGACAAAAGTGTGAGGTGCAAAAAAGTATTTTGATAGAGCAAGCAACTAAAAGTCTTATTACCTACTCGGAATGATCGTTTCGTGTTATTTCGTTCTTTTAGAATAGCGCTATCCATACCATTAGTTGGTAGGTAACCTATTCGTTGGATGTAAGCGGGACATTCGAAGGGACATCGGATGGTCATAGAAAGCAACTTGTAGGAAGTATCCTAGCACATTCGAGGACTATCATCATTTTTAGTTGGCGACAATCGAGGTCAAGATCATGTATTCATAGGAGACATCGTGGGTCTTATGATCTTTGTATCAAAGGGACTATGATGATTTGTTTTGAAGGCAGCGGTGCTAGAATACCTCGTTCGAGGACATGACCATTTGAATTCGAAAAAGCAGAGAGAGAATTACCCAAGGGTGCATGTGAAAAGAGTGTGTTGATTTTAGGTGTTTTATCTTGAAAAATAGAGTGAGCTATGTCCGATTTTATCTTGCCATACACGCCTAGTTACTAACAGTTTATAGGGTGCGGAAAATAAATTGCGGAAATGTAAAGTGCGGAAAGATAAATCCTACGCTATTACATGGCTTTGGGGCAGATACATAATTGAAAAAAAAATGCGGAAAATAAAAGTCCTAATTAAACTATTACATCCCATAGGCAATTACATAATTGGAAAAAAGAAAACGATAAAAAGAAATCGTCCGAAACGAGATAACCTGTGAAAAGATGAGAAATCGGAAAATACGAGAAAATCGAATAAGAGGAAAATGTTAGTAAAAATAATAATTTTTGAATGAGAAAAATATGTCATGTTGGAAATAACATTAATATGCTAAAATAATTTTTTGGGATTTTTTGGAGTTAATTTAATAATTAAAAACTAATTAAAAGTGATTTAAATGATAAATTAACAATTAAATTAAATATGCATGCAAAAATAATATTTTTAATTTTATAAATTAAATAAACATTTTCTGGAAATAATGCAAAAGGAAAAATATTTTTTGGTATTTTTAAATGCATGATAAAAAATATTTGAAATTAAATTAAAATGCATGGAAAATATTAAGAAAATAAAAAATAGGAAAATATAAGAAAATATGAAGTTTGTGAAAAAGAAAACCCGGTCCTATTTGTGGGCTCGAACTCATGACCTCTTGGAGTATCTTTTCAAAACAAAGCAGCTGCCACTTGACACTTGGTGTTTGTAAAGTGAAAATTAATTGAATAAGAACATACACGTCATGGATATGTTTTAAACACGGTGACCTTGTGGGGTCCCTGAATGGATGGACGAATCGGATGCTTCCCGCGCACGTAAGCCCACGCGGAGTCAATGCATTCAACGGCCACGACCCCAGCTCGATCGTCTTCTCCGTTGCTCAAACCTTGAACACCAAATCGAAAAACAATGGCAAGGAATACCTACCCAAATCGACCCTTGCGAATCCATTGGTGGCAGTTTTGGTGAATCGTCTTGTATCGATCGGTTGAATCGAGCAGTTCTTTGAACCCAACCATGGCAATATGTGATTCCTCGTAGAAACTTGCATGTAAGGCATCAAACACATTCTAATGAACACCGGTCTCAAACAAACACATAAAACAGTTAACAATGCATGATTAAAGAAATTCAATTTCCAAAATATCAGACAAGTTCTTGAGCACGATACGGGCAATTCTGGGCTCGGTAGGGACTGGTTTGATTCTTGGGAACCTCGGAAGGCAAAGGAAGGCTTGAAACTCCTTGAAGCGCACGGAAAAAATTCGATTTTGAACAATTTGAGAAAATTTTGACAAAATAAGGGTTGTTGTAAGGGCTAGGGTTTCGTGTCCTTTGCTTCAACTTAAGCTATTTATAGAGTGTATTAGGAGAGGAAAAAGAAGGAAAAGATTTGATCTTGAATGTGCATTGAATATTTTTCAAATAAAATCAAATTTTGGAGAAAATTTGATTTTCTCTTCAAAGCTAGCAATGGCCTCCATGGGCTTTCTTGGACCTCAAGCTTGATATAAATTCTCCTCTTGGAAAAATATCTTATTTTCATATTTTATATAATTTAATTTTGAATTAAATGGTTTTAAATTCAAAAATAAATCAATAAAATAGAAAATTGTCATGGCAAGGCATCAATAGGTCACAAATAATATTATGATCAAGTTTGGATCATAAAATTATGGCCCATTTGGAAAATATTGCATTTTGATCAATATCTCCTTTTGTGCAATTGTTCAAAAATGCCCAACTTGTGAATGGTGTATTTTGCTCAATTTTCCACATTTTTGAGTGTTCTTGGACTTTTTAGAAATCTCTAAGAGTCCTCTAACCAACCTCTTTGGTTTCATCTCAATTGGAGTTTCCATGCTCAATATATCTTCAAAACAAAAAGTTGACTTTTTGTTGACTTTGAAAAGGACACTGTGTGTTTGATCCATACCTTTCAAATGAAGCATTTTTGAACATTCTTGTGAGACATGAAGTTGTAGAGAATTGAATTTCCTTCAAAACAAGAGGTGGTGGAAAAATTTAGAAAGTATGAAGTTATGCTCGGTCAAAGTTTGGTTGACTTTTCACTAAAAACCCTAATTTAGAAAGTTTGACTTTTGGGCAAACCTTGAGTTTTCTTGATGAATCATGATCAACCCTTGATCAAATGATGAATGTGACTTCAAAATGAGGATGTTTGACAAAATTTGTTTTATGTATGTTGACTGATTGACTTTTTGTCCAATACAACCGATTTTCAACCATCGAAGCATTGTAGGAAACTTGACTTGTGTTGAAACTTGACAGAGAATCTTTGAAGCATATGAGGAGGCATGATGACCATTAGAGATGTTGGAAGTCCATCTGTTGAGAGTTGCCAAACCTAGTTTGGGTTGATTGTCAGAGAGGGTTTATCGAATGACTCAGGAATCCTTGAGTATGGATTTATGAAATATCTTGAGAAGATGGAGGGCAAATTTTGGGTATGAAACTTTGTACAAGATATCATTCATCGGAGTTCAGCCTCCTCTTAGCCGTATAAGAAAACTCATTTCTTGAGTTTAGCCTCATTTTAGGCCATATAAGACAACACTCCCTTGAGTTAGCCTCTTGGGCCCGTTCAAAAGAACTCCTCATTGAGTTTAGCCTATCAAACAAGAAAGAGACCAGGAAATCTCTTAACAGCCTCCTATTGGGCTTCCAATACAAAGAATCACCCGCGCTAGGATAGAACCCTGAGAGTATGATTTCCCGGTGAAATCACTCTCAAATCCTAAGAGGATGGTTTCCCGGTGAAACCACTCTTAAAGACAAAGACAGCCATACCCTATAGCTTCCTCTTGAGCTTCATACAAGGACCCTCGATGACCCTCGGAATGCCTTCTCTTGGGCTAACAATACAAGGACCCTCGATGACCCTCGGAATGCCTCCTCTTGGGCTTACAATACAAGGACCCATGGGCTTCTTAAAAGCATCCCCCCTAATCCAATCAATTTCTACTAGATATTTAGACATTTATCATCTCTATGGAAGAAGTATCTCATCTATCACATCACATACAATCAAATTCCTTTAAAAACTTTTCAAACAAAAACATCTCTAAGTAGTAGCGCTTGTACACTCAAGCAAAACACCCAATGCTTACAATTAAAAGATTCAATCATCTTTTCAAACATCTTTCTTAAACTTAAGTGGTAACGCGCACTCAAGCAAAACACCTATAACTTCGACGAAAGATTTAATCAATCAACCTTTCAAAATGTATGTGATGAAATAGATTAGATACATTTTCATTAAGATGACATTTGTCTTTGTCTCTTAATAACTTCCGTTGCTTCCACTAGCATAAGTAGGAACTACGATTGCTCTAACTTTCTCATCCCGAGAATACGTGACAAGGTCTCATCCTTGGCGAGCAAATTTTTTCTCCTCAAACCAAACAAACCATAGATCCGAGCTACAAATGCTGCTGATTCCCATTAAGGGATATGTATGCGAGAAGAACCCAATGATCTTTGCGAGCACAATAATAACAAAACCTAGGATCCCACATAATCTTCCTTCTTAAAATCCAAAGGAGAAACTTTCCCAATCATAGAAATATCAATTTAAAACACACAAATATCAAACATATTCATATATAAAGCTATAGATAACTATATATATGGGTGCTCCATCTATTCCTTTATATAACAAACCCCTTGCGGAATCTATGCGTCGCGTCTAGTTCGCTAGTCGTAATGCATATCATATCAATTGAGGGTATTGCGACTTTCCTTTTCATCATAATTTTTCTTGTGTTGGAAATAATAAAGCGATGCTCGCGGCATCTTTATAAACAAATCAAAAGAGTACGTTTCGAGCGAGAGAATCGAATTGATTCAATTCCCTGGCACTTTTTGCGAACAAGATGGTACAGAAGTTGATCCGGATAGTCTTTGGAAGCCATAATACAAAACAAAGCAAAGATAAATTCCTAGGTCCTTGAAATAGTTAGAATGATTCATGATGTGATGTTTAACAAGCACAAGAAAATCACACAATAGGTTTTAGGCTTGCAAGAGGTATATCACTACCAAAGTTTGAGTGGGTTCATCCCGTCCTATAATAATGTGGGTTCTAGGAATCTCATATCGATCTTTCTCGTAGGCTTTATTTCAATACGACTATGAAGTGGTCGATCGGAACATCAAAGTTGGATCTTAATGAGCGTAGCATCGAGTATCAACCAACCTAGTACGCCATCTCACTACCAATTGCCAAGATGGGTCAATTAGGGTTCTAGAATTGATTTATTGTTGATGACACCACACAGACGCCAAATACTTTCCTCAACTTAAGCATGATGAGCATCAGCACATCCAACGTGTCGCACTAACGTAGCCATCATGTTGACCATTTCGGTATCGCTAACGGTCATGACGATTTATTGCTACTTACCTAAGGAAACACGGATCCGGGTGTAGGATCCCCCACAAGTATAATACCCAAGCAACCCTTAAGAGTAAAGCAAGAAAATCAAACAAAAAGTAGTAAAGTGATCTAAAATCCCTAAGGTATTCTCTCTTTAGCGTGTCTCCCCGAGTCACCGATTAAATACGGTGGGAGAAGCCGACTTTGGATTATTTTGCGTTTATTCGCAAATGTTGCGGATAGCAAGAGTCGCCACCACTTTTCTTTTATCCAATTAAGGAAGGTGAAAAAACGAAAAAGACCCTCGTTAGATTACAGTAGGGAGAAGGTTATGGAAAGGGAAGGTATTATCACCCTTTCCATCCGTGATTATCTAGACTCTCTTTAACTCATCTTTAAAATTTGCTTTCTGTGTATGCGTTTGAAAAATGTTTTGAAAAGGCATTTCGCTTTGAATTCGTAATGATTCACGCTTGGAATGTATACGTGTTCGAAATGTTTCATTTTGAAAAGTGTTTTAACTTTGTAAAAGTGTGAGGTGTGAAAAGTATTTTGATAGAGCAAGCAACTAAAAGTCTTATTACCTACTCGAACGGTCATTTCTGCTTATTTTCGTTCCTTTAGAATAGCGTTATCCATACCATTAGTTGGTAGGTAACCTTATTCGTTGGATGTAAAGGACATTCGAAAGGGACATCGGATGGTCATAGAAGGCAACTTGTAGGAGTATCCTAGCAAATTTGAAGGACAATCATCACTTTTCGTAGGCAACAATCGAGGACAAGATCATGTATTCGTAAGCCACATCGGGGACTATGATCTTTGTATCGAAGGGACTATGATGATATGTTTGCGACAGCGGTCTAGGATATCTCACATTCGAGGGACTTGGCCATTTATTGAAAGGCAACAAGAGAATACTCAGGGGTTGTGTGAAGAGATTGTGTTAAATTCGGATATGTTATCTTGAAATTATAAGTGATCTATGTTTATTTTATCTTGCCATACACGCCTAGTTCTGCGGTTTATATGAGTGCGAGAAGTAAATGCGGAAAGTAAAGTCTGAAACTAAATCCTACACTATTACATGGCTTTGGGGAAGTTACATAATATAGGAGTGTGAAAAGTAAATCCTAATTAAGCTATTACATCCCATGAGCAGTTACATAATATTGAAAGAAATGCGAGAAATTAATCCTAACTATTACAACACAGGCAAATACATAATAATCGAAGAAGAAAAGATATTCGCATAAGAGAAAATGTGTTAGTAAAAAAGATTTTGAGTTAGGAAAAGCGTTTTAGGTTAGTAATCCTAATTAGATGATAAACAATTGTTTTGGGAATTTTACAGGTTGATAAGGAAAAACAATTAAAATTCAATTTATGGTTAATTAACAATTAATTAAAATATGCATGCAAAATATTAATTTTATGCCAAAAATTAAATAAACATTTTCTGTCCTAAATGCAAAAAAAAAATATTTTTTTGGTGATTTTAGATGTGTTAAGAAATTATTTGAAAAGAAATTAAATTAGAAAAGAAAATATGAAGAAAATAAGAAAAATAACTTTCAACTTTTCTTGAAATTGAATACTGAAATTGCATGCAAATTCAATGTAGATTCTGGATCTTGAACTTGTATTCTTGAATTCTTTGATTTGAATTGGATTTTTCCGCCTTATTTGTGTCGAAGTGAGGATTTTGTACATAGCATGCATAAATCCTTGTGCATTTGTATCCCCTTGCATGTGAGCCATAAATTCATACATCTTGCATCATCTATCACATGATCATGCATTAGAGAGCATTTAGTTTGATTTAATTTCATCGATTCATGATGATTTGAGGCATAGGTTGCATTCGACATGTAGACATCCAAGTATCTCGATCATTAGGCACCGCATGCATTTGTACATGAATCCCTTGCATGTGCATTCCACGTGTTTGTGTTAATGTATGACCTAGAGTTGAAGGAAAAATTCTAGATATCATGACTACCTTGCATTGCCTTACACATGAACATTAGAGTTGTCAATTTCACTTGCATTCTTGGCATGTTCATGCATTTACTCTACACATAACATTTAGAATTGTGAATTTCACTTGCATTCTTAGCATGTTCATGCATTTACTCTACACATGAACATTAGAATTGTGAATTTCACTTGCATTTTAGCATATTCATGCATCGCTACTTCTCACATGAGCATTAGGATTGTTATCGTAACTCGCATCCTTGACATGGTCATGCAACGCACTTCTACATGAACATTTAGAATTGTGAATTTCACTTGCATTATTGGCATGTTCATGCATCTACCTTCACACATGAGCATTAGGATTGTTATCGTAAATCGCATCTTTGCATGTTCATGCATCCTTGACTTCGCACAATGAACATTGGTTTTATCGTTCGATTTGCATTCCTCGCATGTTCACGATCTATGAACATTGGTTTTATCGTTCGATTTACATTCCTCACGTGTTCATTTAAACCTTCACTTGCTATGGGAGTGTGGCCTAATGATATGGATCAATTTTGGCATGAGAGCATCATGAGCAGGTAATCCACTTCAAAAATAACATTTTGCGGGTTGCGGTCGCGCTTAGCGCCACTGGGAGCGCGCGCTGCCCAACATTCTAACTTTTGTTTTGCGGTCGCGCTTGCGGTCGAGCACACTAAGCGCGGCCACTATTTGGAGTCGCTTAGCGCGATATAGAAAGGCTTAGCGCGGCAGTGCTAGTTCATTTTATGTTATTTCTTGATTCTAACATCAAATAATAGGTTCTCTAGTCATGCTTAGTGCTTGTTTGTTCTGTTTCATGCGGGGGCTTGTGTCGCATGTACATAATGCCATTTCATTTGTATGTTCACATATGTTTCTTACTTGCTTTTGGGTCTAACTCCCTTCTTGCAGTGTTGTATGCTTGTACACCACGTGTACGGCTCTCTTATTTTGCTTTTGCTTGTCTTCATCTCGTTCTTGTAGGCATTGTTGCTTGAAATGTATCGACCGTATTCCGCTTGTTTTGATACTTTGAACAATTCTCACCGGTTTACTCTTATTGCATGGCTGCGATACTTGAAGTTTTAGTATTTCTATAACTTGCGGTGCTCTTGATTCTATATCCGTTCGTTTCTACACCATTTATCTCATTCTCTTACAACTTTCCTAGATATCATGAGAAGTAGGGCTTCTGACTTTCTTTTCCATGAGAAGTAGGAATAGAGATGCATGATGGGGCCCGTGTTGGAGCATGTTCAGGAACCCCTCGGTTTATTTAAATACATTTAGGACAATTCTACTGTGGATTGTGTTTGTTTGTTTGTTTCTAGCAGGTTCCTTGGTTAGGATAGGTTTTTAGCCTAGACATTAGGATCATCCTTTTCATGTCAACTTATAGGTAAGATTAATATATCTTTATTTATAATATTATTGATATTTGATCTGGTTGGGTTAATGATATAATTAAATTATTAAGTGTTGGGAATAGAAGGGTGGGAAGCAATTTTCTAGAGTTGGGTTTCTCACCCCTAGTTAGTATGACAACATTCATATAAAAAGCATTTTCCTTCATTTTCAAAACACAACACCAAAAACATAAGTATAGAAACTTGGAGTAAGTTAGGTCTTTGGTAGAAGAATAGAGCAAGAAGAAGAGCAAGGCTTGGTTTGGAGAAACATCAAGAACACTCAAAGCTTTCTAGGTAAGGGGTTTGATTCTCCATCTCATATTGTTAGGTTTTGATAGTTATATATTGGATTTGGGGGGAAAATTGATAGGTTGATTTATGAGTTGTATGTGTGATTGTTGAGTGATTTAGAAAGTTTGAATTAGGAGTATGGATGGTAGGTATTTTAGGTGCTAGTGAAGCAACTCGTTTTTCAAAAATCATTTCAATGAATTTTCAAAAAAAAGTGAAATCGCCACCTAATTTTATTTGTTCTAGAAAGAACGGGAAAATATAGATAAAACCCACGAAAGAAAAGGATAAGACGGTCTACGAAATTAAGAGATATAGGTTCGGGAGTTGGTTATGCAAGGGGAAGGTATTAGCACCCCTTACATCCATCGTTTCGATGGTACCCATTTAGTTCAAAATGGTCGTGTGTTAGTGCGAAAATTTTACGATCTTCTAAGTTTAAAATAGAAAGAAGGAGGAGAAATGTTTTATTATTTTGAGTTTGACACGGTTTGAAACCGCGTGCCTACGTATTCCCTCGTGATGGGAAAGTCAAAACTCGTAGTTCCTCTAGAAAATATTGTTTGTTGATTGATTTTAAATGAAAAAGACAAGTCGTCATTTTTAAGGAGAGGACTCATCTAACGTCCACAAGGTGTGATAAAGAATAAAGGACTACGCACCAACATGAGGGAGGGTTTGAGAACACCTCTAGTACTCAAGTGGAGAAGTCGAAAACCTTGGGAATAGAGGAAGAAGCATCTCAATTATAAATGAATCATGTCTAATCTTGAAAAGGGTTTAAAGGTAAATGGTGCTTGGGCGCACAAAAGATATTGAATGTGTTGGAATTGATTTTAAATTGTAGATGACAAGTACCAAAAGCGTTGGGCTATCCTCTAACGATTCAATACTCGAGATTGGTGATTGAGGTCAACCGTCTCTCATCAAAATCTTTATTATGAAAGAGTGAGGTGAAACAAAGTTCACTTTTATTAAGTGTATGGAATAAAGTATTTAAGTCATTGGGTTACCCTCTAATGCCCCAAATACTTTACATTTTAATTAAATTGTCGGGCTATCCTCTAACGATTTACTTAAATACCATAGCACCATGTTTTTTGTTTTATAGAAAATTGATTTTTTGAAAAGTAACTCGGCGTTGGATCGAGGTTTGAGAAGAAGACTCGACGTTGGGTCGATTTTATTGAAAGTGTTTAAATTCTTGGTGAATGGAGAAAGAATAGGATCGAGATAATTGTAAATCACAAATAAAATCGACAAAGCCCATACAAGGTGGCCAACCTAAGTATAAAACAATTAAATTACATGTGTACTAGCAAAGTGGGCTAGTCTACTAAGGCGACCAATTGGGACAATTGATCGAAATAGGCTCCCTTGTAAGAAGGCCGAGGATCAAGCGTACATGTGTGCATGTGTGGTCATCGCAACCGTAGCTTTGTCGACTTCGGGTTAAAAATGATTTACAATTATTAGTTTAAAAATATTTTTGGTTTTGTGTAAGTAATGATTAAATTAAATAAAATAAATGTGCACTAAATTATTACAAGAATTGTTTTTGGGAGAGGATACATGAATAATAAATGGGATTAAATGGTAAAATAAAATAGAAAGCGGTAAAATTATTTACAACGCTACAAGGGATTAGGATACATTTTTCGAATGGGGATAAATTGAAATTAAAGAAAATAGTAAATTAATTATGTAAAGCATACAAGCGAAACTAAATGCGGGGAAACTTAAATATTAATTATTGACCATTTGTATTTTAGAAGACTAATTAGAATAAACTATAGAAATTAATTCTAATAAAATGTTATGCGAAGAACACTAATATAATTCGAGTTTATTTAAATAGATAGATAATATATAATAATAGTATGTATATAATATATTTACAATACTAAGCATAAGAAATAAAAATAATATGTATAAATATATTTACAGTATAAAATATAAAATAAAATAACAATGCAGGTATATTGTATGTACATTATTAAATATTAAATAAAAATACTAATATGAATATTAAAATGCTAATGATAAAAGTTTAGATGTGCTAAAAGAATTGAATGTTCGATCTATCATCGGACGATACACACAAATAATATTAGCATAAGTGGTATAAAAATCGAAATGAAATAAAATTGCAATAAATAAACATGGTTAGTAAGCAAAGTATAGACTCGAAATCGAAAGTGAAATTGGACATGTTTAGAAATATGGTGTATATACAAGACAGGGGTGTATTTCTGAAAATCTACAAGGCCCAATTTAGAATTGTGCTAAGCATATGTTATTTCCATAGTCTATAATAAAAACAATCGAATTTCTTTTAGTAAATATTTTCTTGTCACATTATTTTTCTAAATGTAATACTATGTCAATTGGTCATTGATGTTAATGAGTCATCGAGATAAAAATAAAAATAAATAAATGAAATTAAATAAACTACAAAAACAATGGCCAATGAAAAGGTTGATGCAATAGGATTCAAACTACTTGGAAACACGTCCTTGATCGTCTTCATCGTTTAAGTTGCCGTCGACGGTGAACAAATCATCGAGAATCAAGACCACACCACCACTAAGTCACAAAATCCGTCATTTGAACCAAATCTGAGTTCAACTCTTACTAAATCTAACCTAAGTGTGTGGGTTTACTAGGAGAAACAAGTTTTTATTAACAAAATGACGTAACAAATAATCGACATTAGTAACACAAGATCATGAATAACTTAGGAATTTTGAGTAAACCCAAATCACAAGCTATATCTATGCATTGAACAATATAAAGTTATGAATGAAGAAATACAAGAATCTCACCTATGTGTAAAAGCAGAGAAAGTTTGGTGGTGTGAGCTAGCGGATTTGGCGGATGAATGAAGTAGGATAGCAGAGTGGAGATGGTTTGTAAATGGAAGTAGGATGGTGTATGTGATGAATGAAAGGAGTATGTGTGACATGGTGGTAATGAAAGCTCTTTGTAGAGAGATGAAAAGGAATGGTAAGATTGAAGATCTGGATAAAATGCCTCGCCTCTCTTTTGTTCGTTTCAATTTTTTGGTTTTTCCTTTTGTAAGTTATAACATATCCTATATATACACTAACAATTAGGTCAAGATAATTTTTATAAATGCCAAAAATACCCTCATAATTAAATGGGCCACAAATGGATCTAGTAAAAATTAATAAGCCCAATAGTATTTTTTTGTTTGATTTTAAGATAAAAATGGACACCTAAAATTGTCAAAATGATAAAAGTTCGGACAATAAATTATCAAGAAAATAATGAGTACATTAAAAAAAATTACGGTCTTATAAATTAAAGAAAAATTATTGAAATGGTTAAAATTGAAATAAAATGATAATAAAGAATACGACTTTAAAACGTTTACGGTTAAAAGCGAGACTCAAAATGCATAGAAAATTAGAAATCACATTTTATGATTTATGTACGTAAATTTATAAACAGTGAGTAAAAGATGAAAACTTGAAATATTTTCCCGCTAATTTTCGCGATGTCGAATTGTTTTAACGATACATCTACAAAAGCGAAATATTGATATCATCGACATATAAATAATTTAAAACAATGCAATAAACAGACAATGAAGTAAAATAAATGAAATGAGATAAGCGGTATTTTACAATTATAAAGCGATGCAAATATCGATTTAAAGCGATTTTGGTCAATTTATCTGACGTAATGATGCAAATGCAATGACTAAATAGTTGTTTTTTATTTTAAATATATAAGGTAGAAAAATAGCGAGGGTAAAATTTGGGGTGCAAGCGGTGCCCTATTTAAATATCTTCAACGAGATGATATGAAGATGATTAAGCTTCATATTATCGCGATGGGAGATAGTTAAATATCAAAAACCAAAATTTTGCCACGAGATGCAATGGGCATGATGAATGACATATGAAGAGAACGATGAATGCATATTTTTGATATATTTTTTAGAATGATGTATGATACGAGGCAGAATGACTGCGGAAAACATCAAAGATATTTAGAAGAGCAATGGAAGATCTTCACATATTCGAAGTGCATTGAATATCGAGAAACAAAACATCGAGACATTCGGAAAAAACATTGAGCGGACTAGAACACATCATCAAGACATTCGGAAAAATCATGGAATGAACTTGGAAAAAAGATTCAGTATATTCGAAATGCATTGAATATACAGGAAACAAAACATCAGAGACATTCAGAAAAATCATTGAACGGACTCTGGAATACATCGTCAAAGACATTCGGAAAAATCATTAAATGAACTTCGGAAAAAAATTCGAGTATATTCGAGAAATGCATTGAATATCTGAGAAAGAAACATCAGAGACGGAAAAATCATTGAACGAACTCTGGAACACATCATCAAAGACATCCAGAAAAATCATTGAATGAACTTCGGAAAAAAGATTCGAGTATATTCAGAAATGCATTGGATATACAGGAAACGAAACATCAGAGACATTCAGAAGAATCATTGAACGGACTCTGGAACACATCATCAAAGACATCGAGAAAATCATTGAATGAACTTTGGAAAAAGATTCGAGTATATTGAAATGCATTGGATATCTGAAGCGAAACACTATTTTTGATAGGTACCAAGTAAGTTGGATTTTGGCGCAAGGTAAGACATTGATTGCACAAGACCTAGAAATGAAAATGAGGATAAAACACTCTTGCTATGCATGATATATGAATTTTGTGATGCATGATATATGAATGATCTATGCATGTAGTATGTAATGCAGGGCGTTCATGACAATGGAGTTGACTCTTTTGTGGAGGTAAGATGGGAACTGATTCCTCGACACGGAGAACAACCAACTACCTTGGAGAGAAAATGTCTTGAGAAACACTTCACACTTGTGAGGCGAAAGTGATGATCCTTGGAGGAAGGCGCTACTCGGGGATTTCTCCAAATTAGCGATTGTTGAGGATAAACCGATCATGGCTTCAACTCTTGAAATGATGAGGGAAAGGGTGCCCGATATAAGTCTGAAAGTGATCTTATGATTAAAACAATCCTGAGCATGATTTGGTTGAGCAACAAATCTTAAAGCGATTCACGAGGAGGATGGAATACTTGCCCACGATTAGGATCACGACCAAGTTTCTCAATAGTTTGGACTTCCTGATGAGGAAAGCTTGTTTACAAGCAAATTGTTTATTCAAACATGGTAAATTTAATGCAAAGTTCATGCACAAGTTTTGAAATAAAATCATTTTGGAATGATGTAATTTACATAGAAAATGGATCACTAGTTAAAACACGGTGGTTTAAAAATTTAAAAGTGAAAGAGAAAACAACGGTATGGATATACCAAGACAATTGATTTGCAAAGATCTTAGGCGTCATATTCGCAACTTATTGTAGTATACTTTCAAAACACGGCAATTAGGTCTTTTAAGGGTTGTAACGTAGTGCAGTTCGGTTTAGAAATAAAGGATACAGGCTCAAATTTGCTTGTACCCAACCCGATCTTCGTGATGTTCTTCAGATCCTACGCTCAATTAAATCAGATTGTGCACTTTCTGTTTCCAATAGATTTTGGATTGTACACTGATAGCGATGATGGCTCGAGGCGATATATTCTTGGGATAGCAGTCACTTCTTTTTTCTTGCAACATTTTGCTGTTTGAGGACTTTGGTCAACTCTTTTTGAATTTTGTCATCCCTAACTTTTGATTAAACCGTTCCATTTAAGATTACGGTCAGCGGGATGCCCCAATTTTTTTTAAATTTCCTTTTAGTTTTAACTTGGCTTTTTTTTTTGATATATTTTTAAAAAGACAATATTGCTTGACCTTCATGATTAGAGAACCATCATCACCATTCTTTGACTTGGATGACATCTTCGAACTTTTTGATGTGTGTGAAGGAAACTTGATTGAATACAACCTTTGTTGAAAGGCGTCTTGAATAAATGCACATTCGAATTAAGCGAGAACTACCACCTGCAGGTTAAAATGCGGGTTTTTCGTATAGAAAGAAACTCAACTTCTAGGCTCGAAGGGGTTGACAAGGATTAACTTCCTTATTTCTCGGTGTTTGGGAATTGAAACAATGCTGTATATCATCAACAAAGTTTTATTCAAAAGCATACCAACAACAATTATGGGTATCTTGTTTTTATCATCCTCCTCCAATCTTTGTAAAAACAAAAGTTCGGTAAAGAAATTAAGCAGGGGAAAATACATATTTTGAAAGCGATAAAATGTAGATGATTTAAATCAAAATAGTGCAATGCTCATTTCATTAAAATCAACATGGAATTACAAACAAGATTTGAAAGCAACAAATTAACATAAACAAAAGGAAAATGCAAATTGGAAAAGCATGTGACTAATCGGGTTACAAGGATGAGCTATCTCTGCGAAACAACGGCTGGGGTAATAACGAAATATCTGGCCCATTCTTGACCACTTTTTCCGGCAATGGATTGTTGATAACATTTGGCGGAGGATCCCCAAAATTTATCTCCTGTCTTACGATTAGATCTCGAACTCTAGCCGATTGATAACATACGTTCTAAATCATGACCAGCTGACTCCACGATGGAACTCACAATGAAGATCGAACTGAATCCGGTTGGGAAGAGGATTTGGAGGTCGAGGCCTAGTTGTGATTAGACCTAGTTCAACCAAGTGAGGATACAATGCGGTGTAAGTCATTGGAATAGGGTCAACCGAGGCCTATTCATTGCATTCTGAGTTCTTATTTTGTTCAATGACTTGACAGGGAATTTGAATTGGTTGAGCCTTGGTGTGGGAGTGATGGCATCTACTTGCGGTTGGTCATAGTATTGAGGCCCTACGGTCTTCTCCTTTCAATTGAGACAACGTTAGCTTGACTTCTTTCTTCTTTTGGAAGTTCAGAAGGATTTCTTGGCACTAGTAGAGGATTCACCGTATAGACACTTTTAGAAACACGGGTTGAGGAAGATCTTTCGGGACGGACCGTTCATCGGTACATAAGTAATCACCGAATGGTGTGGCTCTCGAGCTGGAGTGGCAAGGAAAATGCTATAGGAGTATCCACTGCGTTGGCAATCGGTGAAGAGATGCCTTCTCTTTTCACAAGACTTGCGGGATTTACAAGACTTGGCTCAATGACCCTTCATTTGGTTAACTTCCTCTCTTAATAGCTCTTGCTCGTCGAAGTTCCTCCATAGTTTTCGAACCATGCTTCAAATCAAGGTGTTGAGGAATCAGTTTGACGATGGCGACCAACTATGAATGGAGACAGACGAAATGAGTGCTTTTGACAACTTGGATGTATGCATGAAATATAATTGATGCATTGAAATGTAATGTCATTAATCGAAAGATGTGATGAAATGAAATGTCACATATACAAATGGAATGCAACATAATAACGATATGAGTTCACAGGGATGTGAAGCAGGGGATGGTCAGGTAATCAAAAACTTAATTAGGTGGGATCCTATGATAGGATGGCTTTAAGTTTTCTACAAATCCCATGGGATGGTTTTAAGGTCTACGCTAAGTGTTTCTCGAGTCTCGGATCCCTTTTAACAAACACTATCATCGAGAGGCCTACGTGGTAATAGTATTTGGAAAAGTATACCCCAAGACTCTTAATGGGATGCTCAAAATCAAATTTGAGCGTTTGGTCTCTTAGGACAACATGAACAAACTTAGAGTTATAGGTCATTTGTCCAAAGATTGATGTCCTGCGCTATCGTGCGGGCAACAATCTCCTTAAAACAACTCTAAGCGGTCTTCGCTTGGCCAACAAGACAATGGAGTCGGTGGACCTAGGCTACATGACCTCTATTCCTAAAAAGGTGACCTAGAAGCACAGGTAGTGGGCTTATCTATGTATCAATCCCATCAAGAATTCCCACACAATGGATATATAAACAAGATAATAAATGGAGCATAGAAAACAAATAACGAAACATAAACATAAGATAAAGTACAAAGAAGAAAGTAAAATAAAGCGATAAACACACACCACACAAAAACTAAACTAGGGTTAACTCGCTTGAGAAAAAAATCTCCGATTGAAGTCGCCAACGAAGAAACTCGTTTTCAAAAATCATTTCAATGAATTTTCAAAAAAGTGAAATCGCCACCTAATTTTATTTGTTCTAGAAAGAGCGGGAAAATATAGATAAAACCCACGAAAGAAAAGGATAAGGCGGTCTCTGAAATTAAGAGATATAGGTTCGGGAGTTGGTTATGCAAGGGAAGGTATTAGCTTTACATCCATCGTACTCGATGGTACCCATTTAGTTCAAAATATGGTGTGTGTTAGTCGAAAAAATTTTACGATCTTCTAAGTTTAAAAATAGAAAGAAAGAGAGGAGAAATGTTTTATTATTTTTGAGTTTGACACGGTTTGAAACCGCATGCCTACGTATTCCCTCGTGCAATGGGAAAGTCAAACTCGTAGTTCCTCTAGAAAATATTGTTTGTTGATTGATTTTAAATGAAAAGACAAGTCGTCATTTTTAAAGGAGAGGACTCATCTAACGTCCACAAGGTGTGATAAAGAATAAAGGACTACGCACCAACATGGGGAGGTTTGAGAACACCTCTAGTACTCAGTGGAGAAGTCGAAAACCTTGGGAATAGAGGAAGAAGCATCTCAATTATAATGAATCATGTCTAATCTTGAAAAGGGTTTAAAGGTAAATGGTGCTTGGGCGCACAAAAGATATTGAATGTGTTGGAATTGATTTTAAATTGTGGATGACAAGTACCAAAGCGTTGGGCTATCCTCTACGATTCAATACTCGAGATTGGTGATTGAGGTCAACATCATCTCTCATCCAAAATCTTTATTATGAAAGAGTGAGGTGAAACAAAGTTCACTTTTATTAAGTGTATGGAATAAAGTATTTAAGTCATTGGGTTACCCTCAATGGCCCAAATACTTTACATTTTAATTAATCGTCGGGCTATCCTCTAACGATTTACTTAAATACCATAGCACCATGTTTTTTTGTTTTTATAGAAAAATTGATTTTTTTGAAAAGTAACTCGACGTTGGATCGAGGTTTGAGAAGAAGACTCGACGTTGGGTCGATTTTTATTGAAAGTGTTTTAAATGCTTGGTGAATGGAGAAAGAATAGGATCGAGATAATTGTAAATCACAAATAAAATCGACAAAGCCCATACAAGGTGGCCAACCTAAGTATAAAACAATTAAATTACATGTGTACTAGCAAAGTGGGCTAGTCTACTAAGGCGACTAATTGGGACAATTGATCGAAATAGGCTCACTTTGAGAAGGACCGGATCAATGCATGTGTGCATGTGTGGTCATCATGACGCTTAGTAGCTTTGTCGACTTCTGGTTAAAAATGATTTACAATTATTAGTTTAAAAATATTTTTTTGGTTTTGTGTAAGTGACAGTTAAATTAAATAAAATAAATGTGCACTAAATTATTACAAGAATTGTTTTTTGGGAGAGGGATACATGAATTATAAATGGGGATTAAACGGTAAAATAAAATAGAAAGCGGTAAAATTATTTACAACGCAACAAGGGATTGGGATACATTTTTCCGATGGGGATAAATTGAAATTAAAGAGAAAATAGTAAATTAATAATGTAAAAGCATACAAACAGAAACTAAATGCGGGGAAACTTAAATATTAATTATTGATCATTTGTATTTTAGAAGACTAATTAGAATAAACTATAGAAATTAATTCTAATAAAATGTTATGCGAAAAACACTAATATAATTCGAGTTTATTTACGAATAGATAGATAATGTATAATAATAATAGTATGTATATAATATATTTACAATACTAAGCATAAGAAATAAAAATAATATGTATAAATATATTTACAGTATAAAATATAAAATAAAATAACAATGCAGGTATATTGTATGTACATTATTAAATATTAAATAAAAATACTAATATGAATATTAAAATGCTAATGATAAAAGTTTAGATGTGCTAAAAGAAATTGAATGTTCCGATCAATCATCGGACGTCTACACAAATAATAAACTCGTTAGTACCATAAGTGGTATAAAAATCGAAATGAAATAAAATTGCAATAAATAAACACGGTTAGTAGCAAAGTATAGACTCGAAATCGAAAGTGAAATTGGACATGTTTAGAAATATGGTGTATATACAAGACAGGGGTGTATTTCTGAAAATCTACAAGGCCCAATTTAGAATTGTGCTAAGCCCATATGTTATTTTTTGTCCATAGTCTATAATAAAAAAAACAATCAGAATTTCTTTTAGTAAATATTTTCTTGTCACATTATTTTTTCTAAATGTAATACTATGTCAATTGATCAACAGTGTTAATGAGTCATCGAGATAAAATAAAAAATAAATAAGTAATTAAATAAACTACAAAAAACAATGGCCAATGAAAAGGTTGATGCAATAGGATTCAAACTCGACGGAAACACGTCCTTCGATCGTCTTCTTCATCGTTTCTGTGCCGTCGACAGTGAACAAATCAGTCAGAATCAAGACCACACCACCACTAAGTCACTCAAATCCGTGCGCTGAACACAAATCTGAGTTCAACTCTTACTAAATATAACCCTAAGTGTGTGGAGTTTACTAGGAGTAAACAAGTTTTTTTATTAATAAAATGACTGTAACAAATAATCTGACAGTAGTAACACAAGATCATGAATAACTTTGGAATTTTTGAGTAAACCCAAATCACAAGCTATATCTATATGCATTGAACAATATAAAGTTATGAATGAAGAAATACAAGAATCTCACCTATGTGTAAAACAGAAAGTTTGGTGGTGTGAGCTAAGCGGTTTGGCGATGAATGAAGTAGGATAGTAGTGGAGATGGTTTGTAAATGGAAGTAGGATGGTGTATGTGATGAATGAAAGGAGTATGTGTGACGTGGTGGTAATGAAGGCTGTGAGAGAGATGAAAGGAATGGTAAGATTGAAAGATCGGATAAAATGCCTCGCCTCTCTTTTGTTCCGTTTCAATTTTTTTGGTTTTTTTTCCTTTTGTAAGTTATAACATATCCTATATATACACTAACAATTAGGTCAAGATAATTTTTATAAATGCCAAAAATACCCTCATAATTAAATGGGCCACAAAAATGGATCTAGTAAAAATTAATAAGCCCAATAGTATTTTTGTTTGATTTTTTTAAGATAAAAAATGGACACCTAAAATTGTCAAAAATGATAAAAGTTCGGACAATAAATTATCCGAAAAAAATAACTGAGTATATTAAAATAAATTACAGGTCTTATAAATTAAAGAAAAATTATTGAAATGGTTAAAATTGAAATAAAATGATAATAAAGAATACCCGGCTTTAAAACGTTTACGGTTAAAAACGAGACTCAAAATGCACCGAAAAATTAGGGAAATCACATTTTTATGATTTTCCCCGCTAATTTTCATACAGATGTCAATTGTTTTAACGATGCATCTATAAAATCGAAATATTGATATCATCGACATATAAATAATTTAAAACAATGCAATAAACAGACAATGAAGTAAAAATAAATGAAATGAGATAACGGGTATTTTACAATTATAAAACGATGCAAATATCGATTTAGCGATTTTGGTCAATTTAAATCGAGGTAATGATGCAAATGCAATGACTAAATATTTTTTTTTATTTTAAATATAATGAGTAGAAAAATAGCGAGGGTAAAATTTGGGGTGCAACTGACTATTGTAGAAACTTGAAGAAGTGGGAATGGAAAAATTGAAGTTTTCACGGGTTCATCAACACGGGCCGTGTTGATTCACCACGAGTGTGTTGATCCCTTGAACAAGGAAGAGTTCTTTGCTAGAATCAACACAGGCCGTGTTGATTCATACGGTGCCCGTGATGATGCTTTTTTGGCATTTTGCGTTCTAGTGGCTTTTCAACCGGGCGTGTTGATTAACACGAGGCCCGTGTTGATGTATCGTAACCTCTCATAATTCGATTTTTGCAATTCTTTTGCCCGATTATGTTCCGATTCCGATTTGGTAGAATTCGACGGCAGACAAGTTGCTCGAATTCAACGAAAATTGATGTGCTAGCTAAGTTCGACGTGTAGAACGTGGTGGTGAGGCTAGTTTTTGAAATTGTGAGTTTTACAAAGTGACCCGAATGGCCAATTCACGGTAAATTAAACCGGATGGTGTTTTAGTCAATCTAAGACATATATGAACTATCCGATTTTGATGTTGATGTTTATAATTAATGTTGGTAATTAAGAATGGCTTTGTGACGATTATTGGTGTCTTTGGCTATTTTTCCGTTTACGGAATTGGTGGATTAATTGATAATGATGTTTGTGGCGGTGTATTTAATTATGAATACTTGTCGTTTATGCGATGCGATGACATGTTTATTAAATAAATATGGCGATGTGGAATTTATGTCAATTGTGATGAGCGATGATGATGTGTTGTTGTGTCTTTATTATTGAGTCACATACATTGCATAGGCGGCGAGGGCTTTTATGCCAGCGGCGATGACTTTTATGCCGGCGACAATGGGCTTTATGCCAAGTGTTCCTATTTATGGACAAAGAGGCGGGTTACATGCATAACATAGTCGTGTCTCATGGAGTCGGTTATGTTTATGTTTGAGTTGTTTAATATTGGGTTTTAATTGATGAATGATGTTGAATTGCGATGGTATATGATGTTTGGTGTTGACGCGAGTATAATGATTATGTGATGAAGTTAAAGTGTGAATTTATACACTAAATGCTAATTTAAAGTATGTAAGCTTTTGATACATATTGATATACTCTATTTAACTTATATCATTTATAATTCCAAACTATTTATATATCCTATCATGCTTCTAATTATATTTTTGGAGTATCTCACCTTTACTTGTTTAGCGTTGCCTATATATTGGTAGCGTGCGGTCCCCGAGGATGTGGAGGATTAGCTTGAGTCTCTTTATTTTTGTGTCGCTCTCTTGGTCTTAGTAACACTCGAGTTTGGGCGACACTATCATTTTGATAGGATAGTTTATGTATATGATGTGCGATAAACCTAATGTGTCTAACGGAATCTTAAGCGCAGCGCACAGCTATCGCGGTAGTAATAAAAGATTGTCGATCCCACAAGGACTTTGTAATCACTCTAGTCTGGAAAGTAAAGTTTGTTTAGCTAAAGTGTCACGTTTGGTTTTAGGAAGGTTAAGGAAGGTAAATTAATTGGTTCTAAAGTAATTATGAAATAAAATGGTCGGTATGTAATAGAGTCGACTTAAAGGATCTAATCTGGCTTAGGCATATAAGGATGGTCAACTTGGTTTGTCCGTAGAATTAATTAGTTTAAAAACCCTCAACTCACACTTTCATGGTCTTATCTCGGATTATACGTCTAAAGCCCTATACCTGCTTTCGCTAGCCTATAAGTGTTTAGAAATACTTTTTGGAAACTTAATTAATTCTAATCTGTTTTAAAGCGCACTGTATTTAAATCAAATGCCTAACTTTAGCTATCCGGTTAAAAACCTCACACTTTCGTGGTCTCGATCTAACCTATTTATCTTCTTACTTTCGTAACGAAGGTTTTGTTTTAAGCATAAAAAGTTATAACCAGAGTTAAGTTGATTAAAGTTTTAGCCTAAGTTGTTCGGATGCCTAATGTCTCTTACTATCCCATACCGACACTAAAGGTTTAGCTAGCCATGGAAATTAAAACTAACGTCACAGGGAGTAAAAGCAAACAAATATAAATTGGACATTATAAATAATAATAATTTAAATTGCATTAAATAATCAAAGAATACTTGTAACAAATTGCAAAATAAAAACACGAAAATAAAAGCGGTATCCTATATCCTTCTTCCACGGATCGGAGTCGGACTTGGAAAATTAAAATGCAAAACTAAATCAAGCTTGAAATAAATGTATCCTAACTAGAATAATAATTTCCGATGTTGGAAATTATTATTTGAGCAATAATTAAAACAAAGGAAATTTGGCATGAAAAGAATGTAGCGATTTAAATGGTTCTTAATCCGTAGAGCTTCCGCACAATTAAACTCTAAAATTGCTACTGTGTTTGATGTTGAAGGTGAGGTATTTATAGAGTGAATCATGCTTGGTTCCTAAAATTCCTCCACGGCTTGCCTTCCAATTCTCAAAAAATAGGAACGTGGGTAGTTGAGGAGGAAGTGGTGGGCGTGGGTCTTGACTTGGAGAAATAAGGAGTTTCATAACTCCTTCAGATGCTTAGGCCACGTTCGCATATTTTGAAAAGCGGTATAATCGCGTTACGTTCGTGGTGAATGTGACGACGAGACTTGTGGTTTCTCTGTGTTACGTGCCGTCATGGATGTGTTACGGTGTAACACTTCTTGAAGGTAATATTCGCAGTCGTGGCAAGGCGTTGACCGTCACAGCTAAGTTTAATCTTTGACAGATTTATACATTTCTTCTATTCTTTTGATGCTTTTTGCATTGTTTCATATTTTCTTACTTTTGAGCTAAGTTGTGAATACATAAAGTAATGATAATCTCGAAATATTAGGGACTTAATGGGTAGTGATACAAAGCGGGCTAATTTCATGTAAAATAAGCGATATGATTTCGTGTTATCAAATTCTCCCATATTAAACCTTTGCTTGTCCTCAAGCAAAATAATCAATTCAAAAATATCGGACAAGTTTTATAAGCACATAACTAGTATACCTTTTGTTTTCAAATTGTTACAAGAGATCCTAGGTTAGTTCGGCAAGAAAATCGAATGAAACAACGATACGCTAATGACACAAGCAACAAGCTGATCGCGACTATCCGTTTTAAACAAAACGCCTAATCATACCGTTATAATTCAACTCAAGGTTTCTCGTTCCTATTTCACCGGTTTGGTTCTTGCAATCACATTAAGCCCATTATCTTTACAGCGTAGTGGAATAGGGGTTAGTGGTTACGATCAAACACAGCGGTTTACGGCACAATTATGTGGCAACCTCTTTTATCCGATTGAAGATGAGGATCGGACGTAGTACGCCTACCAAGTTGGTGCGGATGCTTCAGACCACCTAAACAATGGATTCTTGTTACTAAAAAGCTTCGCATCCGTTGGATTAAGCGATCGGGTGAGGTTGATTTAATTGGTGCCTTGGCTATTTCCTTAAATCATGTAACATTTTTTCGAATAAATTCGAGATCATCCACTTATATTCATCGGCTTTCCACGTGGCTTGTGCTAAGGCGGGTAAAATGCTAGAATAAACTACTTAGGGCTAATTTAAGACTTAAAAGCGAAAGTAGGGTATATGAAATAGAGGCGATTCGGCGTAAGTAGGGAGTCGAAGGTGTCATGTCATTATAGTTCTCGTTGGATCGCTCTCGGCCTTCTAACTAAGATTTCGATTAAAGTAGGTAACTAACGGTTATGTGAATGTAAAGGTGAAAAATTTTGGTATGGCTAATTAAAAGGGAGAAAATGAAATAACGAAATATAGCGGATTAGAATGAAATTACTCGATTAGAAATTAAAATTGCGATTCTCATCACACTATATCAAACATTGTCTCAATGTTATGATATAATGACGAGGTTAAATAAAAGATACAACGGAAAACAAGGAAACAGAAAAGAAAAACACGGCGATTCTGGACCTTACGGAAGGTAGCTAGATGGTGCTCTTGTGGTCCAAAGGCGAAACATCCATCCTCGAGGCTAAGCAGCACTTCATCAAGCCTTTCATTGGTCGATGACCACTTAAGATTTGAGCATTTTCGCGACTAAGGCGTAAAGCGCTCGATGCACCCTCTCGGCTCACGGCGGATAAGATTTTGATGGTGGATAGCTCGGGAGGATCTCGTCAAAGTCGGAGGAGGAAGCGAAGGACAGACCTCCGGGAGCTGAGGCACGGAATAGCTCTATCCGGTTCTTCCCATCTCAATGAGGGCCGACATAGGTTCTTCTTGGCGGCAGCGGGCCTTGAGGGGTCTTCAAGGTTGAAAAGCCGGTTGGCTTGGTTAGAGGTCTGATCCATGCAAGGCAAAACAATATTAGTATAGCGGTTTTGGATCCTTTGGATGGAACTTTCCATCGTCCCGCTCGTAGATGAGGTGAGCTGATTTGCAATGGTCAAGAGTGAGCGAGGAGCGGAGGTCGGGATGGTAGATGACCAAGGGTGTCACCATGGTTTAGTGCTAAAGCGGAGAAGTGAGCCCTCCAAAATAGAAGGGTTTTCCACCTGCAGTGCGGATGGAGGTGGATATGGCCGGGAGGAAGGTGCGGCATTGATTTTCGACCGAGAATCGTGCATGAAGCTCCTGGAGTTTGTGGTTCTTCTGCTGCGAAGATTGTGTTGCCTAGAATGCGGTGGAAATAGCGTATGGCGGGTTGTGGATTTGGGTGGCGTTGAGATGATCGTGGAGTGAGCTCGGTTATTGGTGAGGCGATGCCAAGGTCGAAAGATGCTTCTCCAGAAGTTATGCAGTGCGAAGATGGGAACCTTCCTCGTCACGAGAAATCAAGCAATTGTCCGAGCAGCGTTCGAGAGAACTCATTCGGTACCAAATATCACGAAACTTCACGACACGAGAAAGTTGGTTAGTGGAACCGGGGTGATGTAGCGGAAGGGCGGGGAACTCGAGTGAGTGTCTCGTAAATGGGTTGGGGCTGGCTACACGCTCCCGCAGTTATTGACTCTGAAGGCGTTGAACACCTTCAAGCAAACCAAGGTCCCTCAAACACAAGATCAACATCACAGGAGTGGGGTGCAGAGACCACGCGTTGGAATTTCAAAAATTTGATCGTTGAGTTTCACCTTGCTCACCATTCGTAGACAACGCCAGGAATGGGTTGAGGACTGGTTGCCATTTGCATGCAAGGATTGTTGAGTGAGAAAGGGTGCGGTTTAGGAATGGGTGAATGAGAGGATAATGCGGGTAATGTGAATATATAGAGTGGAAAGAGATGGTGGGAAGTTTGAAAGTGGAGAGGATTGATGGTTGAATAGAGTTAATGGTTGGTTAATGGAGGGAGTGGGATGATAAGTTACGGAAGAAGAAGAAGAAAGGTTGAGGAAAGAAGAAAGAGAGCGTTACTTCACGAGTTCTTGATGTAGCCCGTGTTACGGTCGTAACACCCTAGGCGACTGAGCGTAAGGCCCGAAGGTACGGTCGTGGGGGGCAGATAATGACGTAAGAGCTACAAATTTTGCAAATTTAAGCGAGCAGAACATACTTGCAGGTAACATTATATATTAAGCGAACATCTGGATACTCCAACATAAACATAACACTATTCCATTCAACATACATATTCCAATATGGATAATTAAATCGCAATAAAGGAAAACCATAAAACATTGTAAGCATTATAATGATTTAAAGATTCAAAATTGAAAACAATTGCATTACTTCAAATTAAGTAGCTTTCTTTCGACATGAAGTAAATTGACTTGTAAATTGAAATGCGGTAATTTAACCTAGAATTGAAACTACCTAGAAACAAAAGCGGAATAGGAAAATTCTAAAAACTAAGAATTGAAAAAGCGAAAAACTAAAAGACTAAAACTAGGCACTTCATCCAATTTTTAATATCTCTAAAGCTTGGGTGATGTTATAGAATTGCTCCTTTGTGATGTCGGTCAAACCAATAAGATCAAGCGCATAGTCTTCAATTCATTCTTTATTCCATCAATATCAGTTTTATAAGCATCCAAAGTGGTCGAATGGTGTTTAAATGTGTAGGGTTTTCTCCTTGGTTTATGTCAGACTTTCACATGCTTGACCCTATTTGTAAAGTCATGGTAGCAGGAGGAGTTTGAGATCTGTTTCGTTTTCGACATAGAAATTGCTCAAGACAAAATATGATTGTGGTGTTTACGGTGTCTCACGGTTGGTCGGGTGGATTCAATTCATACAACCAATTATCACGGTTATGGACACTAACTTCGGGCATGGTTCGGAAGGGTAAAAAAGCAACTTCGTTTCTTATCGTGTAATCATAAGGTGTAGGGCCTAAATTTCCTATTATCATGTTGTTGAAACATAATTCAATATTCATAGGCCTAATTGATCCAAATGGTGCAGTTATTAATTTAGTAGCGAAGTCGAGAGCATTTGCAAT